>CANUEP010198279.1:0-22062 GCA_947857235.1 Jatropha podagrica | reverse complement strand
CATAGCAAGTGTATCTACCTAGTGGTCTATGTTGATGACATAGTGATAACAGGTAATGATCATCAAGGGATTTCTCAGCTCAAACAGCATTTGTTTAGCCACTTTCAGACTAAAGATTTAGGAAATCTTAAGTATTTCTTGGGGATCGAAGTAACTCAATTTAAGACAGGTATATGCATCTCCCAAAGGAAATATGCGCCGGATATGCTAGAAGAAACTGGCATGCTAAATTGTAAACATGTGGATACTCCCATGGACCCAAATGTTAGACTTATTTCTGGACAGGGGGAGTTATTAGAAGATCCTAGTAGATATCGCAGATTGGTTAGTAAGCTAAACTATCTTACAATCACACAACCTGATATATCTTTTGCAGTAAGCGTGGTTAGCCAATTTCTTCAATCTCCATGTGGTAGCCATTGGGATGCAGTGATTCATATTCTGAGATATATTAAGGGAACTTCTGGCCAAGGCTTGTTGTATGAAGATAGGGGTCACTCACAAATTGTTGGATATTCTGATGCAGACTGGGCAGGTTCTCCCTCTGATCGGCGGTCTACTTCAGGATACTGTATTTTAATTGGAGGAAATTTGATATCTTGGAAGAGTAAAAAGCGAACTGTTGTAGCTAGATCAAGTGCAGAAGCAGAATACCGAGCCATGGCACTAGCTACGTGTGAACTTATTTGGCTAAAACAATTTCTTCAAGAATTGAAATATGGAGAAATTAAAAAGATAAAGTTAATCTGTGATAATCAAGCAGCACTTCACATTGCCTCTAATCCAGTGTTTCACGAAAGGACAAAACATATAGAGATAGATTGCCACTTCATCATACAAAAGATTGAATCAGGATGTATTTCTACATTTTTTGTTAGTTCGAACGATCAGTTAGCAAAAATCCTCACAAAATCTCTTTGAGGTCCTCATATTGAACACGTTTGTAACAGGCTAAGAGCATATGACATGTATGCTTCAGCTTGAGGGGGAGTGTCAGAATCTTATAATTATTGGGGTAGATTGTGCATATATTAGAAGGATACTAGGAGATTATTAGGAGATATTAGAAGATTATTTTTCTTTTTTGAACTATTTTCTGTGTATTATATATATCTTAAACCGTATATGAAAATTTATCAAGCCAATTGCTTGTTTCAAAACTTCTTCTTCTCTCTTTCACAGACACAACTAGTGTGATGTATGATACCATTAGAATTTAACATGCGCATCAAACTAGGTGCAAATCATTTTATGAAAGTTCTGAAAACATGAAAAAACTTTATTTTTTATTTTCATCAAATAACTTAAGTCAATCTAGTGCAACAATCAATAAAGGTCACAAACCATCTATATCCATAAAAAGAAACAGTTTTAGTAGAACCTCATACATCAGAGTGAATAGTAGCAAAAGGAACCAAACTTTTATTATTAAGTGGAGGATAAGAATGTCTAGTGTGTTTGGCAAGTTCACAAGCATCACATACTAAAGAATCCAAATCACACTTAGTAACTAAAGTAGGAAACAAACGTCCTAAAACAGAAAAAGAGGAATGGCCTAATCTCCTATGCCATTGAACAACTTCATGAGAAGGATTTCTAGAAGTTTCTAACAAGGCTTGACTGGTACCTGAATTTGAATACCGACAAACGTCATCCAACAAATACAGTCCATTGCGCAAGTTACCACTGCCAATCGTTCTCTCCGTGTTTAGTTCCTAAAAAACACAATGAGTAGGATAAAAGGTTACTTTGCAATTAAGCGCTTTTGTGATTAGGCTAACAGATAATGGATTAATGGGAAGTCGAGGAACATGGAGAACATGAGAGAGTTTAATATTGAAAGTACAGTCAATAGAACCTATGCTAGAAATCGGCACAAAAGAGTCATCCGTAATATGAATTTTTTCGATGCCTTGATACTTAGAATATGTGAGGAAATGGTTTATAGAGCCTGTTGTATGCTTATTTGCTGCTAAATCTATCACCCAAGAGGGTTTTGCAATTTTCGCAAGAGAGGTAAGAAAAACATTACCTGAATTAACAAAATTAGAAACTGCAGCAGATGAGGAAGATTCAAGCTGTGACAACAACCATTTGAAGGACTGAATTTCCCTATCAGAAAAGCTACCAGTAATAGATGGTTCCTTAGACAAAGCTCCACTATCAGATAAATGTGCTTATGGTCTAGATGAACTGACTCGCTTCCCTCCGTGCCTTCTAGTTGGGTGTCCATTTAACTTCCAACAGAATTCCTTAGTGTGTCGATTCTTCCCACAATAATAACAAAATAAATGATCTTTATCTAAAGAACCTCCCTTTGCAGCTTGTATTTGTTCTTTTGCTAAATTTGCAATCAACCTTGCTTTATCCAATATAGATCTGTAAATCATAGCACTTCTCCTAGTTTCCTCTTGTTATACAAATGAGTATGCTTGTCGCAAGGATGGAAAAGGATCTCGTCCAAGAACCTGGACTCGAATCTGATCATACTCATTATTTAAGCCAGCCAAAAAATCATATACTCGTTCTACCTCAATCAACTTCTGAACCTGAGTCGCATCATTAGCACATTTTACTTGAAATTCTTGATAATAGTCCAGTTCCTGCCATAACCCACTAAATTCAGCAAAATACTGGGCGATAGTCAGATCCTCTGCTTAGTTTCATGAACTTTTTGTCGCAATTCATACCTCTGAGCATAGTTTTCAGCTTGCGAATAAGTCTGTGAAATAGCATCCCATATTTTCTTAGTTGTATCAAACAATGAATATCCCTGTGAAATGGAAAGCTGCATAGGATTTATTAGCCAAGATATAATAAGAGAGTTTTCTGATTTTCACTTATTATAACCTGGATCTGTAGAAACTGGTTTTGGCGGTCCACTATCAAGATATCCCTGCAAACCTCTAGCCTCAATAAATAGCAAACAAGAACGAGACCACGCCAAGTAATTCGTGCCATCTAATTTGACTGGGCTAATCTGAAGTGAAGGATTTTCCGAGTGAAAAATCACATTTATCTTTTTTCCGTCACCCATTACTATCAATCTAAACAATTTAATAGCTGATTCAAAGGAAATTGTAGAACCAAAAAAACGCAGACAAGGCAGTAGTGTGATATACAAAGAAACTACCACAAAATATCAAAAACTTGACTAAGTGTCTAGTGAGTCAGAATCGCAGCATAAAAACGAAGCCGCCGGAGCAAGATTCGTTGGCAGAGATCACCGGAAAACTGCCGTACGTGTCGGTGCGTGAGGAAAGGCCAGAACCTTCTGGCAGCGCATGTACACACGCGCATGACCAGACAGTGACGGGGTTGAGCGGGGACGGCCGATCAGCGGCTGTTCCTCCTTATGAGATGGGCGGCGATGTTCAATTACCTCCCCTGGCGGCGACGCTTGCAACTCAGCCTTGTTGTCCAAAAAGGCCGAAAAAACGCGGCTGAGCTCTGATACCATGAAGATTTTTGAAGGAAAGTAGTTTATTATTGTCATTCACATTATCTTTATACAATTCTATTCTATATATACACAAAGAATGATTCTAACATGGTAATAATCTAAATAGGAAACAAATCTAAACTAGAAAAGATAATATTCTACAAATCTCTACAATTTATTTCTGGAACTAGCTTTTGTAATCACAACCGGGAACAGTAAAAAGCAGGAAGGAATTAAATGTCTTTTCTTTTCACCATCAACAAGAGATGAATCAGAAGAATGGATTATAATCAGTCTGTTTTATCATTGACTAATTGATAGCTGAAAATATATGCATAAAGCTTAATTTGTACTAATTTTCTTCGTAAACAGAACTTTAAAGTGTATGGTAGTTAATCTTGCCAGGTTGAAATCTCCACAGCTGATGTTGAAATAAAGCTAGAGGGGAGTGGTCCATGGAACCTTGGTGGCGACATTGACCTTATACACACTTCAGGCCACACAGAAGTGAGTTGCTAGATCCATTGCATATGGATATATATATATATATATATATATATATATATATATATATATATATATTTTAAGTTTGGATAAGTAGGAACAAGGGGGGAAGAGGCTTCATCCTTTTATGAATGGAAGGAAATAAAATGAAGGGATTTGAAAAGGCATTGTTTCTCTCTTGAATCTATTAAATTCTTTTGATGTGAAAATAAGAATAATTTAGAGAAGGAAAGGCAAATGTTATTCTTCTATACTTGACTATATTTTTTTATTTTGTTATCTGGTATGTGCTGAATGAATGTGTAACAAAATTAGCAAAATCCATTGTTTTTTAAATATTTGGTTTTCCTAACTTGTATGGAAATATAAGTTTACAGTGGTGTGACTGACATTACTCGTATGATATGAAATTATCAGATTAACTGTGGGTGATTGTTAATTTGTCACCATTTGCCTCTTATTTGACATTACCTATGATGAAATTGTCTCATTGCTATATTACATCCATTAGATAAATTGATGCAGGGATCAGTCTGTTTATTTTATAAGCCACTCAAGATTTTATTCACGGGGGACCATCTGGCAATGACAGAATCAGGGCTGAGCATTTTTGAGAGATACAATCGCTGTTCTGGTAGAAGTGATTGATTTCCTAAATCAGAACTTACATGTAACTTTGCATTAGGCAGATTATTAAATTGAGTACATCTATTCTGTACAAACCTAGTGTTTTGGAAAGTAATACTCCTTTGGAGAAAGTTAATGTGAGTAGGACAAATTTTTCCATTCATGACCATACCACGTCCTAGGACATGATGATCATTATATTAGAAATATATGATCAAATCTTTTATAAGTATGGTTACATCAATTTTAATCTTGGACAAATCTGGACTCATATAATGATTTTGGCAGTTCCAATGCAGCTGGATAGTGTCGGCAAGCTGCTAGAATTGGACTTCACATGGATAATACCAGGTCAGTCATCATTTTCTTTTTTGAAAAGCATTTCACATTTATAGTCCATCATTGTTCTTTTTTCCATATAGCCTTTTTTATCCTTAATTTTCTGCAATTTTTTTAGTATTATGAACTTAATTCAAGCTTATTTACCTTAAAAAAAAAAAAATCCATCAGTTACGTTTTTCTTTAATTCAATGGTAAACTGGAAGGTTAGACCTAGAGGCATAATAACTTGTGAACTTTAGAATGTCTATACTTGATTTTTCTTTTTTTTTTTTTTTAATTATATTAAATAGGTTCAAAAAAATGTTGAGAAATGATCGGGCAGAGAGCTCTCAACAAACAGTACATGCACTAAGAAACTGGTTCTGGAAATGTACCTTCAATATGTTTAGTTCTCATTGATTCCTTTTCCACCATAGGCTCTAGAAACATTGAAATTGTTAATTATTTGCGATCCTTCAATTATACATCCAACTACTTGCCATTAAATGTATTTTTCATCAATTTCCAGGTCATGGAAGGAGGGTCGAATTCAAAGACTATCAAGAGAAAAATGCTACTCTGGAAGCATTTTGTACTAACTATAGTAAATTCACCTGAATGTATAGGAACTCTACAAAATTAGCAGCACATGATTAAAATGATCTGTCTTGCAACAACTTGTCAACATAGCAAGCACAAGATCTCACTTATTTGTATTTTGCTTATCCAAATATTTCAGTTTAGTATAATACTGTTTGTTGAAGATCTTGTGATTTTGTGATCTTGTGATTTTACTTTGGTTAATCTTGTAACCAGCCTAGAAATGACAAGAAATACGGACTTTCGTCCGAGCAATGGAGGCTCTGCTGAACCATGTAAATTTTATTGTCTGATCTTCTTTTCTGTTATTTTCACAACATGGGGATAGAGCGGGTTCCCAGAATCCCCCAGCATAGTATTTGATTAACTTCAGTATCGCTTAACCAAAATTCTAGGATATCAGAGATTGTTCTTGGATTTTTCTATCAACAGGAGCATCACTTTACTGTTACTATCTTACCTTCACTGTTTCATATTCCTTGTATTTGTTTTTCTTTTTCTTTTTCTTTCATGGGTTCAGTCATGAATGAATCTGAGTTCTTCAAGAGTAGTTTATGAACTTGAACAAATACAAGGCTGGTATGAGGTTAATGTTCCCTTAAATGGGTTCAGATATGTGTTTTTGTTGATGGTTGCATATATTTCACTGTGTGGGAGGCTAAAAAGTAATAACATCAAGGGAAAGGAACAGCCAACGCAATAACCTTACTCGGACAACAAAAAAAAAGAAATATCTGAAGCAAAAACATAGTGAAAATCCTGTTGAATATTCAGAACCATGTGGGATGAGATTTATTATTTGATATAAAATAAAAAAATAAAACTTATTACGAATATATATAAAATACAAAATTATAATAATATGTCATATTAGCAAACCATATAATATATTAGAAGAATTTTTTTTTTCCTTAAAAAAATAAGCATAAAATTAATTATATATGCATAAACTTTAATAAAAATAAAAAAAAAATTATGAATTGTGCTCTAAAATAAAGGTCAATATATTAATTATTATAATATTTAATACTGGTTTCTTATAATTTAGTAATATAGACAATCTATGATATCATGTTGTATACGAAAAGATTAAGTTAATTAAATTTAAATTGTTATAAGAGATTAAGTTAGTACTAACAGTGTTATTTCCTGCTTTTGGTTCATCTTCCTTAATGTTTGCTCCAACAATTGCAGATTCAGACAGATTCCTTGAAACAAGTCTTTAATAATCTCTTTTAAACATGGTGATTAAAAAAAAAAACAGAGAATTTAATAACCAGAAATGTGAAACAAATGGCAAGAACCTTCATTTGCACGTTGATTCACCAAAAGAAGCAAAAACGTAATCAATGAAGGCAACTTAAGATTATCATAGCCACTCAAGAATCAGCAAACGAAACTTTTTATAATGGTGTATTTGTCTTGTGCTTTGTACAGAAGCGACAAAAACAAAAATTAAATTATACATATCATATGACAAATTAAAAACCAAAATTTCTGCTCAAAATTGAAGAGAAGGCACAAATTTATACCCTATAGGACACTCAAAACCCCTAATTGCAACCATCTCAGCAAAACCAACAAATAGGAGCTTATAATAAATGAAATAGAATGAGACACATGTTGCAAAAGAAAAAAAAGAATACCAAAAGATACACATGGTGGAAAAAAAGCTGCAGTTCCAAAAATGATGGAGAAGCCAATCACAAATCCAAGCCTGTTAAACATAAACAAAATTATGTTAGTTTGTTCCAAATGAAGCAATACACTGAAGAACAGAAATATATGGTACCAATGCAAATGTAAGCAAAAGCAATACCAAGTAGGATATATGTTTCACAATTTTACCGACCTAGCATGCTGAAAAGAGAAGCGTGTAAAATGAAGATTATAACAGATGATGCCCACCCTTGCCATGCCAATGCTTTTACCAATATTGTATTTAGGAGATCCATTTATTCATATTTGCTAATTGCTACTGAACAGGAGATTGAATTAATTCTCTAATAAACAGATATCATTTCATGTTTTTCTGCCATTGGCGTCATTGTCAAATACCCTTGAAAATTTCCTCCTAATTATTATTCCATGTCTACCTAGTACCTACTGTTACTCTTTTCTAGCATCAAAAGCCTTCGAGAATTTATGCATACCTAATGAGGTAAAGACATTCTGCCTGGATGTAGCACCCGCAAAAGTATTGAGTCAGACAACCATTCTTTGAGAAATAAACTCTTTAAAGGAGAAGGCGGCCTACCAAATCAGGCGTCAACTTTTGGGTGCAAATGCAGCTAGAGCATTTGCATGCGCTGGTGATAGGTTGCTTAACAGAGGTTGCATTTGATGCCCATATAGTGAAATCAAGTGAGAAAAAGCTCTTCCTACTTGAGCCTTGACTTCTGGAGTTTCAACTGGAGAGACAACAACCTGAGCAAAAAGATTAACCAACTCCGGGACAAGCGCAAGGATCTGTTTTTGCACACAAAAAGGAAACAAAATAACTAGACATCGATTCAAAGTATAAAAAGCAGAGAATAAAAAATTATCATATCACGTAATGCATATTTATAAAGAGAGTAGAAACTTAACAAACATACCTGTGGATTGGAAGTCAAAACAAGAGTAGAGACACAACTGTAGACAGCCATGGATTCTTCATGATCTTCTTTTAGTGGAAGAACTTTTAAGAAAGCAGGAAGGACCTGAAAAAAGAATTCAGACATAAATAATCATTTTGCTGTAATTAGTTGTCAAGTCTCGAATAAGGGGCAGCCCAAATATAAACCTGATTCAATGGGATTGACTGGGGATGCACCATTATCATTCTTGCCACTGCACCGGCTGCATTATCCCTGACGGCATCATCTGGTTCAGATTCCCCAAATAACGGGTAAAGTCCCCGTAAAATATCACCATAATATCTGGTATTGATGCAAGGAAAATGCTCAAGCAATATCGATACCTAGTGTAAGAGAAAATAAAGATTCAGTGCCAAAATAGCAGATTAACTGTTCAATAGTTAATCTTTTTTAATTATAAATCACCATAAATCTACCATGCAACCCAGAAGCCTCAATGCAAATGTTTATGGAATGCAATTCAGAAACATTGAAGAGAGAAAAATGCAATCAATAAAGAAAATATGCAGATGGAAGGTGTGTTCATGGGGTCATATATGCAAAGGATACTTTAAAGTTGATTCTCCTCCATTTTTGCACAATTCCCCAACACAAAATGCAGCATTTCTTCTGTTGGTTGCCTCTGATGATGCTAGTTCTTTTAGCACTAAGGGCATTAACCTCTGAAAATGTTCAAGGAATTAGACAGAATTTAGAATTGCTATAAAACTAAAATTTTTTAATACAAAATTCATATCTGATTTATTACATCGACATAGGCTGCTATTGGAGCACCCATATCTTGAGCAACTTCAGCAAGGCAGGCAACTACCATAGTTCTATCTTGTGGAGGACGTGAAGCTTTCTGCAGTTTCCAATGATCAAAATAGTAAAATTCAGTAACAGAGAAGTTTTAGCATGAGATACCAAATAGATATTTTACAAGTATCAACTGCTAACCCACCGCATATTTCATCAAAGGATCAAATAGCTTCACAAAGACTGGTGCAAAATGTACACCCATGCATTTTGCAAATGCAGGAAGAAGGTCGGAAACTGCATCCATAAGCACTTCATCATGTTCAGTATCATCATCATCAATGTCACTATCATTTTCTAGTTGCTGACAAGTTGATTCCTCCCTAAGCAATACTAGGGTTGCATCAACAAGCTGAGACATATCTGAAAAATAAGACCAAATTAGAACACAGAAGCAGCACAAATGTGCTATCTGAATCTCAAAAGTTCGTATTTTCACTGAGAAAATGGAGCAAATTACAGCTGCACTTACAAGGTTCAATAGCCACATAACCATAATCCTTAATGATGTCTGCTATGCTCATACAAGCTTGAGCTACCACTTCCTTGTCGTCATCTTCAGTCATAGCCTTGATATAAATATGCATCACATTGTCTACATAACATAAAGAAAATGAATTGAGAATGCTGACAGAAACAAAATGAGATCGTGACCGACTGATAAATATTATATGCCACAATCAAGTTGTGTCCCCACCAAGAACTTTCCTTGCCTTTGCAGGTCCCTCCTGCAGAAACAAGAAGCAAGGTTATTATCACAATAATGTAACAGCCATCCAATACAGGAAAATAAAATGACATTATCTGATGACATAATTAGGAGTTCTTCATTTCTTTCTCACAAAAAAACTTACTGATAACACAAATTGGGAATTTGTACGAGCATTTACCATAGAAGAATTCATTCTGAAGAATGGTTCCACTTCACTAAATTCAAGCATAATGCTTAAATTTTCTGAATAACTAACTCACAAGTCATATCCTATGGGACTTAAAAGAAAATTACATAAACATTCAGAAGCAATCGGTCTATCTAGGAAGGCAACAAAGGAGGGAGAACTGAGGACTAGTTGACTAAAGTCCAGAGAAAAGGTTAATATTTCTCTAACCACAGAGGTATTGTATACTCACGTTATGACCCTGGAAGATTACATATGCAGCTGTCAGAATGTCTGCAAGAACAACAAATAAAACACCAGAGTTAGCATGCTTGTGAAAAGACAATATCGATTTAGTGACCCAGTAAAGCTAACTGATCTATCCTACATTTGTCGTACTATACAGGCTCACAAAGCACAAGATACAAAAAGTAACTATGAGATCGAGTGCACAAGAAGGTCATGTAATATATAAATTAGTAACAAAAATTCCAGGTTCAAGTTCAAAGATTTTATCTGTAAGTCCAGTGTCTTATAAAAATATGAGAATCCTTTTCCAAAAAACATTTTGCCATTTATCTTATACTTCTGCTCTCATTTTCCGATTTTACTAGTGACCTAAACAGCATACATGAAACATTGGTACGAACATTGTTTCAAGGTGCAGCTTCCAGATTAAATATATGAAAAGTTTTATCTACTCCTCAACAATATTTTAGATCTATACTTTTGAAGTGAGGAGATTTTAAAAGATGGGAAACGGGGAAAGTTTGATAACTAAGGAAGGCAAGACAGATGAGTCCCAATGAATAGAAAGTGATAAATTTAAGATGCGCCAAAAAATTGCTGAGGTTATTTAAGTGCTTATGCTTTAATTTTCTTAAACGGATTCCAGGGTAAAAACTTTCATATAAAGCATTATTTAAGTGAACATACCATGAATAATAGACAATAACTTAACCAAGGAAAATGGACTAATCAGATAGTATAATAAAATTATTACAGAAGCATATGGTTTTGACTCACGTTTTAAAGCAACAACTGCCTGAAGCCGAACATCTTCATGAAAATAACCTGAATGTCTTGTCAAAATCTTTAACGACTCCTCAAAATAGCTTAAACTAGTTAAAGAACACAACAAAAATAAATCTTCATAACTTTAATTTCAATTTAAGAATGTTGATAAATGAAATAATGGAAAGGAAAATACAAAAGCTAAAGGATACGGTTCATAAGAACTCTTTGTGTGCAGTGCAAATAAGCCAAGTGCTTGAGTTGCAGCTGCCTTTTCATCCAATACTCCCGTTCTTATACTGATATTTCGAACTCTTGGCTCATCATGAGCTTCATCATCGGACGAAACTCCACCAAAACCATTAATATTTTCATCATCAGATTCATCAATATCCACTGTAGAGCCATCATCGAGATTGCATGATAAGAATGCGAGCGGTACAACATGAGGAAGATACTGTGGGCAAAAATAAAGTTTCAAATGAATGCAGACACTAAAAGAGAACAGAATAAATTTGTTTCCACCAAGTTCACACAAACCTGCGTAAAGCTATCATCCAAAATTTCAGCTGCATTGCTAAAGAATCCATGAGTGTACTCACGAAGCTCACTGAATTCCAAATTGAAACCCTGAAAAAGATGTAGGCATAAATCAATTAGTAAAAGGATATTTTGTAATTTTCAAAGGGTATAGTCAATGTAATTACAGAAATTGCAGCTTCCATGAATGGGGGCAAAATTGGTTCCATCCTCATTCTCCCAACAGAAATTGCAACTATTCCAACAAGCTCAGTAGCCCTAGCTCGTGATCTAAGATCCTCATCATTAGTCAGAACCATGAAAGATTTCATTAACTCCAGAACCCTTTCAGCATATGGAATGAAAGCTTGCTCTGCAGCAGAGGCAATCGATCCAATTGCAGACTGCAACAACATTAAAATGGAACAGATTATAGCTCAAATAAAAAGATGAGGATGTTGTCATCTGGTCGGTTGAATTATGTAAGCTTCTGGTGATTTATCTTCCATACCATGCATGTTTCCTGCAGATTACGGGGGCTGTTCTGAAGGGCTGCAAGTAGCTTCCCCATCAAAGGATCAAGGAAAGGGAGAATTTCCTCACCCATGTTCTCACAAAATGCTGCTAAAGCATAGTATGACTTTTCCTAACCACAATAAAGAAAATTGACTATATGAAATAAAAAGAACTCTTAAATACAAAATAATTACAACAGTGGAGAAAAATGTGACACAAGTTGATCCTTTTTGTGCACTTACCTTTACTTCATCAGATGAATCCTCAAGGGCATTTAAAATGCAGGGGAGAACACTTTCATAATGAGATACAATCTCAGGCTGTAGATACTCAGCAAATTGACCCAATGCAAATGAGGCAGCACCTCTAACCATTTGTTCTGGATCCCTTAATGCCCCTAATACAATATGAAGAACAGGTTCCATTTTATCCTTCATTAAGTCCAAACAACCCTCTGAAACAACACCTAGAGCTGTAACAGAAGCTTCCCGATACTTTGGATTTGCATTCCGAGTATTAAATGAAGCAAACTCAAAAACAGGGGGAAAGACATGCTTTGAGAGGTTCAAAGCCATAGTATCAATAACTTCTGCAGCAGCTCGATCTGGAGCAAGGTCATCATCTTCATCAGCATCACTTGATTCAGTGAGCAAGGGGCACATCACTTGCAGAATGGGGATGACCAAGTTATACTTTTTCAGTGAAGATGATTTGTACTTGGCCAGCCATGAAATAATTTGAATAGCCTAGTATTACGAGAAAGTATTGGAAGTAAGCAATAGATGCACAAAAACTGCAATGAAAGCATAAAAGAAGCACCGATGTAAAAGCCTGTGAACTCATGCACAACTGTGTCTGAATTGCCAATGCCAACAACAAATCCAATGAACTTCTTTTTCATGTCCTTATAACATCATACCTGATGACGTGTGTTGGATTCCAAATTTTGACTTGAGCAAACTTCTAGAGAGAACTGCACAATGGATTTAACAGAATCTCCAAGAAGAGGAGCTGGAGATTCAATCAGCTCATCAAAAATTTCAAAAGCAATTACAGCAACATCCTCCTCCCCAGAAGCAAGGCATTGTCTTGCCACATTCAAAATGCTTGGAATGAACTGCCGAAACTTTACCTGCATAGATACTCTTAAAATCAGTGCCAAAAAGCCTGCCGAAGTTGCATAAAAACTACTCAAAAGTCACCCTCAAAATAGGGAGCAGCTCTTCTGGATTAAGAATATATACATATGAACAGAACATGAAACGAGAGAAAGCAATTAGCCTCTGCATAAACATCTAGAACTTTCTACACCATATCCAGCCAGGCAAAAAAAATAATGTTCGATTTTACCAGCTAATTCTAATATACATTGAGTTTTGAAAATATGAATTTCCATCTAAGTAGCCCACATGTGATGTTGCATAAGTGTGGCACTTTTGAAATTTTATGGTTTGAGTTATTACATGTTTAAAAGTATATCATGCAATGGTATTAAGTTATGAGACATCCATTCCCCAAATATTTTAGCATTTTCAGAACATATCAGGTTTCCAATATTGAGGTTCTCTCTTAGTATACCAAGGATTGACCTTTGGTCCTTATATTTTAGCTTTGACTGGAAATTGAACAACGTTAATATATCAGGCGAAAAAAGAAATGTAAATCACAGTCCACAAATAGAAACATGTTAAGAGGTCAAGGTACCTAGAGAGGATCAAGAGGGATAAAGCAAGGAGCCAGATGGAATCTTGCAGTTTGGAAGTGCATGGGAACAGAGAAGTCACTCTGTTACTAGATTGTTTAATAGGATGCTTGAGGGGAGGAGCACCTTGTTCATATACCCAAGAAGAAGGGAGAAGGGAGGCATACAAGGTCGCCCAAACTGTAAGCATCAAACTCACGAGTCAAAATGAAACTTTGGAAATGGAACTTAGATTAAGAAGTAAAACAACTATTCTCCAAAAACTAACTTGGTTTTATGACCTGAAAATCAATTACACACGTTTTTTGATAAGGGGCCAGACAACAAAAATTTGTATTTTAAATAGTAAAATTTATGAACTTTGCCTTTTGAAAAAGTAGAAACTTGAAATTAAGTTGTAATTTAAAACGCTCTATGCTCAATTCCTCCCACTTTGGAGAGAAAGAGGATTGTGTCCCCCCCCCTCTTTAATCTCCAAATTTTGCCATTCCCCACGTTCTCTTCTTTCCAAAAATAAAAGGGTAAGAATAATCATATTTCCTTTCCCTTTTCATTCCACCTTTAACATGGCCTTGATTCATAACCTTGTTTACATAGAAGTAACTAACTCCACAAAGCTTCCAGTACCCCAAAAGAAGCCCCAACACCATGATACATGAATCTGTTTCTAATGTTATCTAAGCTCCATTCAACTGAATATGTAAAACGATAAATAAACACATTAGGCAATACAAAAATAATAATGATAATAACTGATAATGAAACAACAGTAGTGCTCTTTAAAAATCAGTGCGTGTAATCATAATTGAAACATTCAATGCTGGACATTTGCACATGGAAGGAAAAAATAGTCAAATAATTAACGTGTACACAGTCATTGTAGAGATCATCAGGAGCATAAGAAACCACAAAAAAGAGGCAGTTACTCTCTTATAAACATGTTAGAGTGATAGATTACTTTCAAGTCATATTCCACAAGCATGATACAACTATTAGAGATAACTGACCAGTTAACATTATGTTAAAAGGATGTAAATGTACCACTTCATCGCCATCATTTGTAAACTCCAGAAAAGAACCAACAGCCCTGTTAAAACACAACAAAATTTCCATAAAAAAATCTTCATGATGAAAACTGAAGCAACAAAAACATCTAAAAATGAATTACTCAGGCAGTACTTGAGAGCAGCGACTCTAACACGGTTACTAGTCTCATCTTGAAGGCACTTGAGTAAAAGAGCTTGCAAATCTGTAAAATGAGGTTGAAATGCACTCCCAATTGTTTCAGTTAAAGAGCTAAAAAGTATCAATGCCACCTGGTTAATTAAAAAAAAAAAAAAAAGGAACACAACTAATAGGTCAATCTTTTAAATATCATAAAACAAATACAGAAACTACCAAGCCTGACTTAAATAAATTATGCAAGAAAAGCAAATACAATTAGAAGAATCAGACAACCAACCAAAATATTGATCTATAGCACTAAGCCATAATGAAAATGCTGGGAGGTCAAAAGCAAAGATAAAGAGGTCTTATCAAAAGTTTTTCACTTGAGAAAATTATGTGTACGTCCATATGTATTTCCACACAACAGAAAATCTTGTGGGATTTATATTTTTAGCAATAAGCATTTTAAATCAGGTTACCAAAAACAATGGAACATTTGCAACCATAATAAAAGCAGCAAACAACCCACATGCTACTAAACTAACAAGAGTGCTTAACTTCTTACAAAGTCACAATGGAATATTGCTACTTTGATCATGCTCTTATTTATTTAGCGATAAAAAAGATGTACATTAATAAAAGTTTGAAAATCTAAACTTGAGACAACATAAAAAAATTAAATTAGAAAAAGAGTATTTAAAAGTCAATGTCAACATAATGCAATTACATGAAACAAAATAACAAGACATACAATACATAGTCTTTTCATAACAAGAAGTTCCACCCATAAGAAATGATCATACGCCAGTACTGAAATATATGAATCTACCTCCAATATATGAGTACTAACTGAGTCTTTACTAATTCAATGTCCAAAATATGAACACATGGATCAAGAAATAAATGGTATTGCTATACAAGAAAGCATTTAAGTCTTGAGAGCTCACTTCTCTATGGTCTTCCTGTGCACTTTGACTACATTGGAACAAAAAAGGAAGCAAATCAGGCCACTCTCCTGCTGGCACAGCATATTTGGCAATAATACTCACTACGTTTGCACTTGCTCGCCTTACAGGCGGACTGCAACAACAATGCAATTCGTTACATTAAAAGAAAAAAAGAGATTTCTAAAAAAAAAAAATATCAAGATACCGATGAATTACAAGCATTACAATTTCATAATTGAAACATTACATTTCTAAAGAATGAAGCTTCGTGATTTTAAGAGGCTAAGCAATATAATCTACTAACCATTCAGAAAAACTGAATAAAATGATAGTTGAATCAAAGAACTAACCTGTGCTCCATTGTGATGCTTTCAATGAGAGATTGCTTGACAAGCTGTTTGAGCTGAGGGGAGAGCTTAGCCCAGTGACCAGTGATCTTCTTGCGGAGGAGGACAGCAGCCAACTGGCGGACATTTGGAGTCTTAGCCGTGCGGAGGTGCTGAACTAGGGCGGGGACCACCTGAGGATCCTTAGCCAACCTCTTTATTTGCTCCTCCGCCTGCCGCCTTGCGTCGTTATCAGGCATCAAGAATTGAATCAACAACAATTCTAGAGATTGAGCCATCTTTAGCGTTTTAGTTTGCTCTGTAAGCAGAGAGGTTAGAGGTAGGCGCTTAGCCGCAAAGAAACGGGAACTGGCAAGCTACTTATGCTACGCCTAATAGGGTTTTTGCTTTGGGTTTTACTTTGCTTCTTATCGAAGAGACTAACGTTCTGTTTGGGAGAAGGAAAAAAAAAAGGCAAGGGAGGAAAGGAAGTGAGGGAGTGATTGATTCTTTTCTCTCCACTTGTTTGGGAGACAGTGAAAATGAGGGAGGAGAAAGTTGAGTGAATGTAATGACAATTTTACTACAAATCATGTTATTTATGACATGTGTTACATTTTGTGATATCCAATTTTGTTGTTTTATCAGATATTAGCCGTTTAAAATATTAATATGCCTTTGAAAAAAATAAATATTGATCGATATGTCTCTGTATCGTTCCATATATATATAAGCTCATTTTCATTTTCGTTTGTCTGAAAATGTATTCTCATATATATATTAGTCCAAAAACTGCACTTCACGCGGGTATTTAACATTATTTTATTAATTTTTATAATTGATTACATTATTATTTTTGATAAATTATAATTATTAGGAAAAATAATAAAAAATCTACCTAAAAATATATTTATATATAGGGTTCTTTTTTACATTTTATCATGAAATTTCACTTATACAAACGATAATATTACTGAATTAAAATAGACTCTTTATAATTATAGAATGCTTTCCTTTTATATACTTCAAAAATTACTTATAGCTATAAATTTTGCTACCAAAATCATATATAAATACAACTCAAACATTGAATAAGTTTTATTACAGCTCTAGTTGTATTTAAATACAATTTAAATACCATGAGATAATTATATATACATAAAATTCAACAATTCAAATAATTATATATATATATATATATATATATATATATATATAATGAACCTTATTGGTAATATATTAACATTAAAAAATTTCGTTGTAAAGCTGCAACAATAAAAAAAACAATTAATTGCAAAAAAGTAAAAAGGGACAAAAAAAAAAAACTTATTCATGATTTTTGAATTGAGATTTTTATGGAAATATTTGAAGAGATAACAAATATATTGAAATATTTATTGAAATTTTATATGGAAAATAGAATATCGTGTTAATTTAATTTACAACACTTTCTCCTATAAAAAGGATAAAAATCAAAGAAATAAAAATAAAAAGAGAAAGTAGTTATAATGTGAATTTCTCTTGGAAGCTTTTATCAAGAAGAAATAAAATAAAAAAATAATTAAAAGGAAAGAAATATAGTAAAAGAAAAAGTGCATAGGCTTATTAAAAGTATTAATAAAGTCTTTTATCCTACTAGTGAAATTGCATAGGCTTATTAAAATTTAATGAGAATGGAAGCAAAGAATATGCATCTTATTTCAATAAATGTTTGAAGTCTTTTTTTTCCAAAACACGAAGATTATCACAAAAAGTTTTAACCTGACCACATGAATAATTTGATTAGTAGTTAAAACTTGGACAAAATTCGGCAAAAAAGAGATCAAGAAGAAAATCACCTCTTCTTTTGTTAAAGTATGATCACTTATTGTTGAAGAAGTTGGGTCCTCAAAGACTATATAAGTAATCGAACCAAAGATCTCAAGAGATGTGTTAGGCAAAAAAAAAAATCAGCAACCGATCTCAAGAGGCGTGTCAGACCAAACAAAATCAGCGAGTCTACTCTTCTCATAATGCTTTCTCCATCTTCATACTTGTTGTTGGATTTTACTAAACTATAACGTACTTTCACATTTCGAGTCACCATCTTTGAAACAGTGACAATATGCAAGTCAAATTCAATATAATAAATCGATAATGGATAAAATATAAAATAAAATAAAATAAAATAAAATAAAATAAAACAATAAAAACCAAAAAAATAAAAGAAAAAAATACCATGCAAAAAGATACAAACCATTCCAGGAGCAGTGTTATATAGAAAAATTATAATGTGTATTTAGATTAAACATTCAGCTAAATTTTAGATAGTTTATAATTTAAATAATTCAAATAACGTATTTTTAAAAATAGATAAATACTTAGAGTTATATATGGATAAGGTTTAATAATTTAAATAATTTAATATGGATAATTTATATCTATATGTATCTATATATAATTCTGAATAAAAAAAATTTTCAAAAATCTTATTTGCCATCCTCTCCTTTAAGTACGTGCTTTTTTTTCTTTTTTATAAATTTTTTGAATTTTTAATTAATTTTTAAACATTTCTTTTCCTATATCTAATCTAATATATATCTATATCTAAAATTTTAAATATTTAATTCTTTAAAATTTTTGAATTTTGTAATTGAAACTTAAAACTTTTGAATTTTTTTAAAATTTGAAATTGAAACTTTTAATACCTTTGAATTTTTTTTTCCTTATATATAGACCTATTTCTATTTATGTATACCTTCATATTAATCAATTTCAATTATTTTTTTTTAGTATAGTTTTTTTCTTTTTTTTTTGTTACTTTAGATTGTGTTTTCTTTATTTATTTTATACTGTTGTATTTTCTTCTTTGATTAAGATAATCTTAACTCTTTGATTTCTTTTCTTTTTTTCTTTTTTTTTATAGTCTTCTTTTCTTATGTATCGCATGATTTATCTTATCTTTAATATTTATTTATTTAATAATATTTATTTATTATCATGTGTGCAGTTGCAGATATAAAAAATTCATGTTAATGGAGATAAACAAAAAAAAATTAAATATAAATCTATTTATGTTTTTTTAAATGTATTATATTTTTACGCAATCGAATAAAACTGTAAATTTTTTATTTATTATTTTATGTGTGTGTATATATATATATATATTATTTATAATATTTTAATTCATGTAATTATTATTATAATAATATATATAATTCTAACATTTGAGTTTTGAAAGGGTTTCACTAAAACTGAATTAATAAATTGAGGTAAGAAATATAATAATATTTATTTATATATTATTATTATTATTATTATTATTATTATTATTATTATTATTATTATTTTGCCATTTAGATCAAAGTGAATTCTCTTTATATATATATATAGCAAAAAAAATATTAAATTCAATAAATACATTTTAAAATAGTAAAATAATTTAATAAATTAAAAATAAATATATTTAATAAATAAAAAAATTGAGGTACCTTATTATTTATAGTCAAAGTAATATTTTTTCGCTTTAAATTTTAATTTTATTATCTAACTATTAAAAAATTATATCTAAATAATCATATTTTCAAATTTAATATTCATTAATAATAATTATTTATATTCTTTATAAAAACAATAATTATCTATATCTATATTTCAAGTTTAAATTTTTATTTTTTTATTAAATTATTTAAAATACTTTTTAATTGTAATAGTCCGAAATTTTTATTTCAAAATAATTTTTATTTAAATTTAATCCTTAAATTATTAACCAATAATATTACGCCACGTAATATTATTTATCACGACCCCAAACCGTAGGACGGACCGACACTAGGACCTAAGTAAACTTAAGGCCCCCGAGACCCATAGTAAACCTAAACTATAAAAACTCATTTCTATTATCTTTTGACTAATATAATAGTAAGCCCATATTATGACATTATTCATGTAATAATCAGAGTTAACTTTTTTGACCCAGCATTAGTATTAAATACTGTTCAAAGCTCGAGCCCATATCCATTTAATAAAAATATATTCTCATGTAAATATTTATTTGTCATAATATGATCAAACTATTCCTATCATATTGTCACTAAATATTCAAAAGGAAACACTCCACAAGTTATGTATAATCACATGATAATTCATTTTACATAACCAAATATTAATTAAACATCCTAACTGCAGAGTTAAACAAAATGTGCGAAAAATCACAAATATTAACAGATAATTTATACTAATATGTTCGAATCTCTGTAGAGAAGTAAGCAGAGTCTTACAAACCAACGATATTTTTATTTTCTGAAAAATGTTTATGGAAGGGGGATAGTTTCACTAAACTCAGTAAATAATAATAAATAATGCAAACCTACACATTTAAGCAGTATGCTTTCACAGTATAATAAATGTGCATACTTCGTAAGCACGTGTCATACATCAGCATCTTCAAACAAATCACATTCAAATATTCACAGCATGTGAAAATTGGTCAGTGAAGTCATAAATCCACCTATTGGCCCCCCGACCAATTCCATTATAATATATATATAACAGGGAGCCGATCCCCATACCTGGCCCACTGATCCATAGTGATACACGTGTCCCAATTTCCACCCAGATATAAAAGCACATTATTTCACATCACAATTATTCACAATTATATTCAATACAATAAATGCAACATATAAATGTAATCAATGACGGAAATTGTATAAATTCATAGAACCGAAATATTATATATGAAATACTAAAATTATAGAACTAAAATATTATATTTGAAAAATGAATGATATCAATATAGCAATAGAAATAAAAAATGATTCACGATTATTTAAATAATATAAAGAATATGTAGTATGCATATGAAATGCATGTATGTAAGATGATGTGTACTATTTATTACTACTCACAGTGACTACAAATTAAATTCAGGTCTGTCTTAAATTCTGATTTGGAGGAGCAGTAGAGGAACTTGATTGATCTAAGAAACACGTATAATAAGAAAAAATATAATCAGATAATGACTCCCTTAATTAAGAATATTAATTTAATAAACTTATCTATTTATTTTATTCTTCTGACTAAATTTCTATTAATTCACTATATAATCTTACTATTTACCAGTAATTAATTTATTCACTTATTTTGTATCTAGTCTAGATATCAATTCTATTTATTCACCACAAAATATATTTATACTCCAAATTATAATTTAACACCAACAATAATAATAATTCATTAGCAATTTTACCAAATACTCTAATTATCGTCCGAATAATTTAATTATATAAAACCTTTAATAATAATCATTTAATTTTTGTGCTAAAAACCATTAACCTTTGTAATAATTTATTATCATACAAGATTTAATCCTCAATTATTTAAGGTCCTCTAATAACTTAACACATAATATATCAAAATCTTTAATTAACCGTTAACAATATTCTAATATAATATATTTAATCCTAGCAATAAAACTTAACCTTTCAATAATAATTCATTTAATCAACCAATTAATTAATTATACTCTTTTATATACTCCATTTATTAAAAATCCTTCAAATATACCCATTAATCCTTAATAAAATAATTTTTATAATTTTGAAATCTTAACACTAACTAATTAATTTACTAACCCTCAGAATCAATTAAAATCCTACAATTACTCTTTAATTACCCAAATCATCAATTAATTTATTTTATCCAATTTCTTCAATTAATCATCAATTTCATAATTAATTAATTAATAAAAAATACCCAATAACCAATAATTCACCAAAATTCTAATAATATACCTTCTAAATATAATAAAATCAACCATAATAATAAATCAACCTCCTATACATAATTAATTACTATAACTACTCAATTTATCTAATTAACTATCAATATTATCCTTAAAAATAATTAAATCCACCAATAATATAAAATCAATAAATAAATCACCAATCACCAAAATTAATAATTAATATCCTAAAATCAATTTAACCTCCTTAATTAACATAATTCCAATTAAAATTAATAAATCTCAACCTATAACTAAATAATCAATTAACTATCATAATTCTATCAATATATCACAA
>CANUEP010198254.1:0-91227 GCA_947857235.1 Jatropha podagrica | reverse complement strand
ATTTTTTTAATTTAAAAACTTATTTTTTTTTTTTTCTTTTTTTTTTTTTTTTTTTTTTTTTTTTTTTTTTTTTCAGGAAGAGCAATTCAGGTAAGCTACGTAGAGGCTGCTCAAGTGAAGAAACTAAAATAATTGTATATATTCATTCTGACTTTTGATACTAGACTAATTTGATTAGAAATGAAATAATTTTGAGAATGTAAATATATATATGCATGCATAGACAGAGAGGAAGATGGCGAGAAGGTAGTGATGAGAACACAAGTAATAGGGACAATGCCATTATGCCACCATGCAGTTCTTGAAAATGAAGAGCAAGTGGATCGTTGTTCAAGTTTTTCAACACCTGTATGCTCAAATATGCTACAATCTTACGAGAAGCAAGCTGCAAATATACATCCTCGGGTGAAGTTGTTGTCGAGGGGGGACGCCGGACATACAAGCTATGTAAATTGCAGAACCAAAGTTACACATGGGAAGATGTTTTCAACACTGAAGATCAAACTTTGAATTGCTCATGCAAGCTGTTTGATTCATGGGGATCTCCATGCAGGCATTCAGTCTCTGTAATGAAACTTGAAGGTCTATCTAGTATCCACTGTCTTGCTTCGATAAGAGGTGGAGTAAAGATGCTAAGAGTTCACTGCTAATGGAGTCATTTCAAGCTGATTTTAGTGAAGTCATGCTTGCGATGTTTCGTTATGGTTCATTGGTAACAAAGTGTAGCAGAATGTGTTTGCTTGCCTCAAAGTCTGGATCAACCTTTGAAGAAATATCCACACAAATTGAGCAACTAACGAAAAAATTAGAGGAAGCAGCCATCCGGTGTGGGCCGGATATTGATGTTGGTCCTAATGCAAGGATTAGGGATTCAGAGGTTGTCACGTCAAAAGGATTGGCAGCAACTTCTAGCAAGGCCGTAAAATCGAAGAAGGAATGCAGGGAATGTCAAGAAGGGCACGTGAGGAACAAATGCCCAAGGTTGAACGCTGGTGCAAAGAGAGGGCCGTGTAAGTCCAGTTAGCCATTTATAGTCAAATGAAAAAAAATTTGATCTGTCCCAACCCCAAGCTGCTTTGCGATATGCACAGGTACGTGATCTAGATTATGATTATGACTAAAAATATAATATACGTAGTGTAGATCTTTTCCATGCATTGGTATGAAATTCAAAACAATTCCAAGTGCATTCTGTACTTTTTAACAAAGAGTGGCAGGCAAGTATGGATTCTAGCAACTCGATTCAGCCTCCTCGTGGTGGTCATTTCGTCAATCCAAATTCCTTTTGGGCTAACAGACGCTAGTAAACAGCGGCAGTAAAGGAACCTCATATGAGGCTCAACTAATTTAATGGAATGAAATATGAAGTTATACTGCTGCTTAACGAAGGTAGGATGTTTTCAACTTGAGGGTTTGAACTTTGCTTCACATTTGTTATTTTCTTAATTTATTAAGTAAAATTACACTGTTTTTTTTTTAATCTTTTAATAAATTGATCTAAATGTTAACATCATCTAAATTGATTTTACATAATTAGAATAAATTTATGGATTTTTTCGGCAAAATTAATTGTTTTGATAACTATTAGTTGTTTTGATAACTATTAGTTGTTTTAGTGGCGTTTTAACTAATCAAAACAGATATGTTATGTTATGAACAACTTTTAAAGCAGCTTTCAGCGTTTTAACTAATCAAAACTCTAAAAACGATTCAAAAAACTGTTATCAAACACAATTTATATTAAAAAATTTTAGTGTATTATTGCAAAGGGCATATGACCCATTCTATTCAGACTCAACCAAAATGATCCAACTCAATCTAACTTGGCGCATTTGAAGATATAATAGATTGAGTTGGAGATATTATTTTTATAATTTATAAGTTAAATTGTGTAACGGATTCACTAGATAAATTCGAAAATCCAACTCAACGCATAAAAAATTGATGTTTTGGCAAATATATATTAGCAAACTTTTACAATATTTTTGAGTCAAAAACAGAAATTTAGCACATTTTTGTATTAATTAGAAAAAGAAAATTTTTAAGGTGGAAAATGTTGCAAGTCTTTGTTTCTTCACCTCCCAGGCTAACCAAAACTTGGACATGGAACTTCGTATTCCTGTATTATTATTATTATTAATTAGTGATTTCAGAGGAGGAAAATGTTACAAGTCTTTGTTGCTTCCACCGCCCAAGACAAGGAATTCCGTGCTCCTAGACAGGTGGGTGGGTGGATTTATATTAATTATTTAATATTACAATAGTTTAAAAATTAATATTCTTAAATTAAAAATAAATTATCTTTTATTTTAAAATTAAAATTATTTTTAAGATAATTATAGTATTTTATATAAATAAAAAATAAACATTTATTATTTTTTAAATAGAATAATTATTAAAAATAATTTATATTTTGATACCAGCAATATTAGTAACTGTGATTTGTGAGGTGCTAACCAGAATTGTCCTCTTCTTCCCAAATTTAGCCGGCATTGTGAACAAAGTTAGACCTAAAAGGGCACGGAGGGACGCAGACGTTCAGAGGCATATTTAGATTGTGTACCAGACGACGGTGATGATCGGATGTTATGCACTGTTTTTAATAATGACGATGGTGATTGGATGTTATGTACGGTGTTTAATAGTGACGATGCACCGTATTTAGTAAAAGTAGTTGCGTTATAAAATGGCTGAATTTATAATTTGCCTCCTTTTGTTTATATTTTATTTTATTTTATATATATCACGTACTCTGCCACGTTGGATTAAATTTTATTACTTTTGAATTTAGAAAAAAAATAATAAAAAAAAGAAAAAATTTTAACTTTCAATAATAATTCAATTAATTTTTCATTTTCATAGATTATTTTGTTTGTTTGTGTTTTGTTATTTTATATTAAATGTTAAATTCAGATTTAGCACTCTTTATTTTTAAAGCATTATATTTATAATTAAAGCACGTAACGGTCTATGTGACGTGTAATCAAATCAATTCATATAAATGGCGGCTTTTAAAATATTTTTTTTCAGGTTAATTTATAATTTTTTAAAAAAGGATTAAAAATATAAATAAAGTAAATTTTATAAATTAATTTAGATAAATATACGGAAAAAATCTAAAAAAAGGAGGGGCTAATGTATTTTTATAGTCCATGACACGTCGCTATAGTACGTTTTTAGTATTGTACAATCCATATTAATAGATGTCGCTCAATCACATTTAATATTCATTCACGAATAGTATTGCAGTTGAGATCATTTATTATGACGTAAGCAGTTATATAAAAAAAAGAAAAATGAGAAAAGAAAAAAAAGGAGGTAGTTTCGAGAGAATTGCAGAGATAATGGTATTTTGCGTAAATTTTTAAAAAATTTTAATTTAATTGATATAATTGAATCCGCTTTTCCTTCAATAATTTTCTTTTATATAGTTTTTTAAAAAGTATTTTTAAATTAAAAAAATTTAAGTGTACCATAATACTTTTCACATTTTAATAAATGATAATGATTATTGGCTCAAGTTAATCAAGATCATTAGAGAGTAAATGTTCAGTTTATTTTCATGGAGCCACAATATCCCCACTGAAAATTGATAGATTTTAGAAAAATTTAAAATTTGAATTTAAAATTTATATTTCTCTTCGTTAAATAGTATAATTCTGAAAATCGGACGGGTCGGTTCGATCGAAAATCCGGCTGTGATCCGATCCAGATCTCGTTGAAAAATCAGACAGTAAAAAAATCGGCTAAAAACCCAAATCCTAATATATAAATTAAATAAAAAATAATAATATGTATTATGGTAATTAATTTTTTATTTTAAATTTATTCATATTTTATTATTTTAAATTATTTACTAATTTGTATTTTTTTTATAAAATTCAAATTTGAAATTTTTTTTTATTTGAGTTCAAATCTTTTTTTTAACCTATATTTTCAATTTTATTTAATAAATATATTTTAAAATATTATATATAAAAATACGGTTCAACCGTATTGAATTCGGTTGAACCCTCCGATTTGGTGAACCCCTACCTTTATCGGTTCATTGATTGGTCCGGTTCTCAGAATACTGATAAATAGCCTTAGATAAAGTAGTAAATGGATTATATTTTTCAATATTACCCTTATTTATATTAAATGCAATAAATACTTTACAATGAACTATTAGTTTTAAAATAAAGGATAATTATGTCAAATTACTCTAAGGAGAATTAAATGCTTGTTTAATTCTTATGTAAAGATAAATCTATGCCTTATATTTTGGGACATATGTAGTAATAAAGATAAATACAAAGTCAATTAATGCATTAATTTTCTACTTAGGAAGGATGTGCAAAATTAGGAATCTTCTCTGTTAGAATTTTCAATAATTCTATCAAATCAAAACTATTTTATTTTTTTTACTTAAAAAAAGAAATATGTTATAAAATAATATAAAATTAAAGAAAATAAAGAGCAAAACATGGAAATATAGGAGAGTATATCTATTATTGATGAGAAGTCACGCACATATATATATATATAATTACATAGGTGGAACATTAATAGAGTCCTATACAAATACAAATTGAAAAGATAGAGTCCGGAATAATTAATAATACAGTCTCCTGACCTATATAATACATTCATTTATTTCATAATACTCCCACTTAGATGTTAATTCTTCAAATCAAGTGGACAAGCGATTACTTATGTCACAAATATTATGATTTATCAATTCGGTCAGATATTTCAAATTAAAATTGTGTCATTTTATTATTTTGTGAGTGGTTTACTATTAGACTTCTAAATAAAGGAAGCATTTGAATATATTTTGTAGTGCTACATATGAATTTTAAGAAGCAATTGAATATATAGATTAATTAGTATATATTACAACAATATGTACTAAAGATATGGAATGTAAAAGTACGTACGACTTGTATAATTATAAGATATAGTCTTTTTATAAAATATTAAATTATTTTTTTAAATTTAAAATATGTACAACTTGTATAAAATTTATTACTCATTAAAACCATAAATGTAATAAATATTTTAAATCGAAATATTCAGTATTATCATCCAGAAATTATTATTTTCACTTATATTTTGTTGACTATTTGATTATTCGTATTTAACATAATATTATTATCTAATTTCTCACATTTATTATTTAATTACTATTTTTAGAATAATTTAGTTACCATTTATTCTTATATTTAACCATAAAAATAAATTTTCAGTAAATAATTAATTGATTGAACTTTGTCCTCTAGTGGTAGTTGGTTTTATAATCTAACAACCATTCTTAGATGCGCGAGCTCAACCTGCACAGTCACGTTTCCAACCTACCTTTTATATCTAATTCTAAACGTAATATTGCACATCCTCACTTCTCATAAATATACTCTCAAACCAAAAAAAAAAAACAAAGAGTGAAATGGCTTCCTTCATCCTATACTCCATACTTGCCGCCCTCTTCGTCTACTTCATCCTCAAACTCCGCTCCTTTGGCCGCCGTCTTCCGCCAGGCCCAAAACCATGGCCCATTGTGGGGAACTTACCGCACTTGGGCCCAAAGCCACACCAATCTATAGCAGCGTTGGCTAAGTCCTATGGACCTCTCATGCACCTCCGCATGGGGTTTGTAGACGTCGTTGTGGCGGCTTCCGCGGCGGTTGCAACACAGTTCTTGAAAGTTCATGATGCCAACTTCTCTAACCGGCCACCAAATTGTGGTGCTAAATACGTGGCTTATAATTACCAGGATCTTGTGTTTGCACCGTATGGTCCAAGGTGGCGAATGCTTAGGAAGATTAGTTCCGTCCACCTTTTCTCCGGCAAGGCGTTGGACGATTTCAGACATATTAGACAGGTGCTATTTTTGCCAATATTAACAATTATTTAGACTTTCGGTGGAGACAAACTAATTACAGTCTTTGCTGGTAATTTGATAAAGAGCCATTTGTTTTGACTTTGCATAAGGTCAAATATTGTATAATATTATTATTCAGTTAACCGTTTTGATTAACCTGAAGTCAGTTATTTTAATTGTTATTTTATTGAATTATTTTTTACTATTGGGATCCATAGATGTAGGAAGTGGAACTATTCAATAGGAGCAAATATTGAAAATTGAAATTCTATTTATAGAAAATGAAAAGATAGAGAGAGAATAATTCTTTCAAAATATTTTAGAAATAAATTTTTTTTTTTAAAAATATTTTCGGACTATTTTATTAATATTTTAAATATTTTTATCCTTATAAAGTAGTATAAAAATATTTAAAATTTTTTATTTTATTTATTTTTTAATTCAATGATAATTAAAAGTGCTTATATTTATTGTTGATAATGCACAAAAAGAACCATCTTTATTTTTCATTTGCATGCATCTATTTTTTTCCGTCGACGGGCTGCTATACATTGACGACTTAACTCTCGTCGATTGTTGATCATGCAGAAAGAAGTCTCGGTTCTCACGCGCGCATTAGCGAGTGCAGGTCCAACACCAGTTAACTTAGGGCAACTGCTGAACGTGTGCACTGCAAACGCCCTCGGAAGAGTGATGATAGGGAGAAGAGTGTTTACTGACGGTAGCGGCGGCGATAGAAAAGCCGACGAATTTAAGTCGATGGTGGTGGAGCTGATGGTGTTGGCGGGAGTTTTCAATATTGGAGACTTTGTGCCTGCTTTGGAGTTGCTAGACTTACAGGGGGTAGCAGCTAAAATGAAGAAGCTGCATAAGAGATTTGATGCTTTCTTGACTGAGATTGTGGAGGAGACTAAAATTAACGGTTCCGATGAAAGTGGGAAACACAAGAACATGTTGAGTACGTTGATTTCATTGGAGGAGAATGCTGACGATGAGGGACAGAAGCTCACAGACACTGAAGTCAAAGCTTTACTTTTGGTACTTTCTTTGTCCGACTCTCACTTTCGCTCTTTCTTTTAAATCAAATCCGCCATATCATAATTCATAATCAAAAGAAATAATAAAATATGATTTGTGAGCTCTCAAATTAATAAAAAATAAATTTTTATTAAAAATGGAATATTTTTTTATGTTATCAGTATTCATAAATAATTTTATTTAATTATGGGGCAAAATTATAATATATTTTTAAAGAAATTTTTTCAAAGAAGCAACACTAAGGACAGTGTGTTGTGGTTGCAGAACATGTTCACTGCAGGCACTGATACATCTTCAAGCACAGTAGAATGGGGTATTGCCGAGCTTATTAGGCACCCAAATATATTGGCCCGAGTCCGACAAGAGATCGACACGGTTGTGGGTCATGACCGTCTCGTAACTGAGTTGGACTTGCCCCAATTAACTTACCTCCAAGCCGTGGTCAAGGAAACCTTCAGGCTCCACCCATCAACACCACTATCACTTCCACGGATTGCAGCAGAGAGTTGTGAAATAAATGGCTACCATATTCCAAAGGGCTCAACTCTTTTGGTCAATGTATGGGCTATAGCTCGTGATCCAAACGAATGGGTTGAACCGTTAATGTTTCGACCTGAAAGATTTTTAGCAGGAGGAGAAAAGGCAAATGTTGATGTGAGAGGAAATGATTTTGAACTTATACCATTTGGGGCAGGGCGGAGGATATGTGCAGGTATGAGTTTAGGGTTAAGGATGGTTCAGCTATTGATAGCCACTCTGGTCCATGCTTTTGAGTGGGAGTTGGCTGATGGGTTACTGCCGGAAAAATTGAACATGGAAGAAGCTTATGGACTGACCTTACAACGGGCTGTGCCCTTAATGGTGCATCCAAAGCCAAGGCTATCCCTAAATGCTTATGATGCATCTAATTGAGGGTGAGCATGGAAGAAGATAAATATTATTTTATCTATTTCAAATATTAGAAAAGTAATATTTGAACTTGTACGCACGTGCGCTTACTATTAAATTATATTTTTAGTGTGCAAAATAAATGTTACTTATTCTAATATGATGAGTCTTTTTTAAGTAGTAATAATAAGTTTAATGCCATGGTCATGTACATATGACTCTGAATAAAATTTCTAAAGTTTGATTTTCTCTTCTGTAATTTTTTTAATATTAGATGCTTCTTGTCTTTTTTTTTTCTTATTAACTATTTTATCATGTCACACCCAATTATATATTACAATTGTTTATTTTCTTCGTCAAAATTAAAATACAGAATGAAATTATTTTTATCTTTTAAATTTTTTAAAAATAAGAGTTTAGTTTGAATTTTCTTTTTCCTTTAAAATTATCAATTTTAAAAGTGTTCTTCTACCTAAAAAAATATTAAAAACATGTTTTTACCACCAATCTCTCTTTTATATGGATGAATAATTTAAATGTATTAATTTCAATAATATAAATTAATATTCCATAAAAAATGATAATTATTTTGAATCAAATATTGGAAATTAGTAAAGTAGGTTAAAAAAAAAAAAAAAGCCTAGCACAATTTCACCCTCTCAACGGCAAAGGGAAAGGGAAAGGGAAAGCCGTTTAGACATGTACACTTTTCCGCCCTATCAACGAACGACATTTTAATGTTTGATGAGAGATTGTCGCTTCAAGTGGACAAGTTAGAATTTGTTCGCGAACGACAAATGGTCGCATTAGTTTTCTATTTCATTATTTTCATTTTAGTTTCTTCGTAATTTAAAAAGAGCAAGATTTCATAGAAATAAATAAGTAAATATAATTAAAAATGAAACAATGATTTTCAATAGTTAAACTATGATTATCAATAAGACTAAACATGCCATTCGTTTGATTTAGCCCTTTTCCATTTCCGATTTCTGTCGACCCGTCTCTTCCTCGGTTGTAAGATCAAAATCTCTTTCCATGTTCTCTCCCGTAGCGCGATCCCAGCCGTCCAATCCAGGGTTGTAATGAATCTCCGAGCAATCGGCTATGCAACTTCTCCTTCCCTCGTGCCAAAAATCTCCGAATTATCCGCTACAGTCTTCGACCAGGGTGGTCAGACCTTGCCTGCCACCGGTGGCCGGAAATGCCATGGCACCTGGTACGTTGCCGTTTTGGTATTGCCAGCTGCAGTATTTGTGGCATACTTGGGGATCCACACGAAGAAGAATTTGAGAAAACTATGGAATGGATGGTCGTATGTTATGATTTCCTATTTTGTCCTTCTCTGGTTCGCTTGCTCTCTCAATTTGGCTTGGTGCTGTCTTCAGGTTCCGTTGTTTTCTTATTTTGTTAACAAATTATCATTCTAAATTCTTTTTTTCTATGTTCTTGTGCTTAATCTTTTGTCATTACCAGTGTTCTGTTATTTAGTTATTGTAGTTGACCTTGATGAACAGGCTTGGCAATGTTCTCCTGGAAAGGAGGTAGCTTGGAATTTCCTCTCACTGATCACGGGATCTGCAATGCTTTTCTTGGAAATTAGCTTAATGGCTTTCTTGCTCCGGGATAGTTATGCTAGTGGGTTGGAAACTTTAAGTCGTACTTTTGCTGTCTCAGGGATCATTGTTGGTGTGGATATGCTTTTCAAGGTGCTCTATTCTTTTAGCTTACCACCCTCTCACACACTTTAGCTATTGTTGGATTTGTTTTAACTTTTAGACAAGCATGTGAATGATATTAAAACTCAGGAATTCTTTGGATATACTTTTAGTAGATGTCCTGATATACTTTGGATGTTAAAACTCAGGGATTCTCATTCTCCCTCAGCTCTTTGGCCCCTTCAATTGTCCTGATTTCAAGCTTTTGGGAATCATCTATATGGCAGTTTTTAGGAAAATTAGGTACCACTAGAGAGGCATTGAGTGCATTTCAAAGTTAAAACTTAGGGCTTCTGGAAATAGAAAACTAGCAGAGATTCTATGACTGTATTATATTTCCTATGTTATTGAGCATTGGGATAGATAAATGCTTGGACTGTGAAGAACAATTTCTTAACTCTGCTGTGGTTTTCTTCTTGTGGGGCTTTTAAGGATTGTCTATAGTTGATATTCATCAAGATTAGAAACTGCCGCTTTGCTTAATTCTTAATTTTAATCTTTTGTTATAGCCTTATAGGTATGCAGGGTAGCTTGTCTCACATTGTATTTCCTTCCTAATTAGTGAAGCCTTCTTCTCTGACAAAGAAAAATATTGAAAAAAGAAAAACCCTTCCATACATACTTTGTTTGCGAAATAATAAAGAATTTTTGTGATTGATTTTGGCATTGGATTGCTTCTGAGTTCACTTTGGTTTCTCCTCTACTTCACATGAAAACTCAGAACTTTTAGGAGAAGAACAATTTCCCTTATTTATAAGTAGATAGGATCAGCTTGTTAGTACATCTTTCTCGTCACTTGACTGAGTCATTCTTTCAAAATCTAATTGTAACATTAAAAGTTAATTAACAGTGCATAAGCTTAGTGCAAAGTCCAGTAACAATGTTGTCCTATTGGGTACTGTAAATTGTTCCTAAGAAGTATGATGTTGCAGCATTATTTTCCAAATTTACAACTATATTAATTGCCAGTCTGATTGCATTCATCTGTGACTTATTTTTTTCAGGGAATTTATGTTTTCAGATTTGGGATCTCACTTTTCATAGGTGGTGATGATAGTACACAAAGAGCGAAGTGGGGCCTGTGGATTGTCCACAAGCTATTGCTTACAGCAGTTTATGGTTACATATTATTTGTGCATTTCTCAAAATGGAGAGAGAAGTTACCTTGTGGGTATACCAAATCATAGTTTTAGACGTATTAGTTTGTCCAACTCTAATCATCCTTTTAACCCTCTTTCTGCAGCCAGACCATCATTCTACAACTACGTTGTTGTGATGTTTTTCAGTAACGCCGTGGAATTGTTTGCATGTGGGCTTGCTGTAATAGGGGCAGGCGTTGGCATTTGGTAAATTAAAAATATATCAATTAGAAATTACGATGATTTGATAATTTGGAAGCCAATACGTAAAGATGCTTTGCAATATATCATTTATTTGTTCATCCGGTGCAGGCTGTACGATTTTATGGTTGTCTGTTATCACTCTCTTTACCTTCCATACCTTTATACGACATTTCTAGCAGATTTTTTCCAGGTAATCGTACTCGAACATCTTTGTGGTTGATTAAACTTTACAATATGAGAATCATTTTACCTGATTTTGATTTTTTTTTTTTCAGGGGGAAGATTTCCTTTTGGATAATGCGTACTACTCTGAGATGAAGGATGCTGGGTTCTTTGATGCTGACTGGGAGTAATATATTGACTGGAGAAAGTAAAACGTCGCAGATTGTAATTAAATGTGAATGAATGACCATTGGGTACGAAAAATGGATGCCTATTCCTTTCTTTTCTGTTGTAATGTAAATGTATTATAACGGTACATATCAGAGATGACAGATGCAAGTTTTAATTGATGAGTAAGCGAGGAAGAAGAGAACAGTCATGATGATGATATAACACAATTTACTATTTGGAAAGTTAAAATAAGCATAAATTAAAGAAGAGGTCGATAAAACAATCATCAGCTCCAAGATTCTTGTTTCGAATGCCCACCAATTTCATTTGGAATGTCCAAAATTAAATTCAATTAAAATTCTTGTTTCGAATTTCTTCAATTGAATGACATGGCTATTTCTTCAATTGAATGTTCTTGTTCAAAGCCAATGTAACAATCAGAAACCAACATCAATTTTATCCCCTGGAAATGAATATGACAAGAAAAAAGGTTAAACAATATGAACACTGATATTAATTATGCAATTCTAATGCAAACAGCAGTAGCCAGTAGGTGCTAAAAAGAAAATGGAAACTTACTTACAAACACACTGTAACAGATATACATCCTCAATTTCCTATAGTATGTTCTCAAGGCTTGTGTAACCTAAGAGGGTATCCTGGTAAAAATGATTCAGTTGCGGTCCTAAATTTGATCATTATCTCATAGCATGTACTCAAATACTTTGAACGGACTACAGATGATAGATATATCATAATAATATAACTAAATTGTCATTTTAACAATAGCCCTTAATATATTTACATCAACATATCCTTTATGTAGAACTACCGCATAAAAATGAAAGAGAATAGAAATATCTACAAGAAAAGGACTATTGAAGCAAGGAATTTTAACCTGGAAAGTACTTAAGGATGATGGTAAATCCATTTGAGTAATCAAGCGATCAGAGAAAGAAACTCTCTTCAGAGCATATAATTCAGAGGTGGATGTGTTGCCAAGAACTAACCACCATGCTTCATCTTTTACCTGCAGAAAATAACAACTAAGTTTCTTTTACCGACTAATACCAGAAATGAGGCGTGCAGTTTTACCTTAGGGAATCTAGGAGCAAAAGCCCTTGATGTGTTTTGCCTAGAATTGGTCTTCTCCAATTTGATGTTCAAGGAAAGAGACTTTGTATCATCAGAGTCCCTTTTCTGAACTTTTAGCTTCACCTTAATGCAAGGAAAATGCTGTAAATCCTGAGAAAACAGAAGGTAGGGGTTGAACAAGCAAGGTTACATTCAAATATAATTTAAAAGGCTGCACATGGCTGCCCTCATATGCGTCATTTTTATTGCTCCCATTACCCATGGAAAACACAGACAGATGAGACAACCATTACACGCTGCTTCACAGTTTCATGGCCCGCACTCTGCCCTCCACCCCCTTTCCCTCTCTTCCCAAAGCAACATATATTCCAACTGTCTGAAGTGCCAGGACAATTAGCATAGAGGTAGCAAGAATTCGAAGAATACCACCCTCAAATTAATCATTACTTATTCAGGCAGACTCAAGACCTCTTCTCTGAAGCCACATTTCTTACAAGTTACAACTCTACAATCATTCCCAGTCATTTAATCAAATAAATCACTAAGGACAGCACAAGCATAAACCTTAAAGGTATTAAATTCGAAGTCAAATCATCCTTCTTTCGGGAAGTGCTGACCAAGTATTTAAAAAAGGACAACTTTTTTAGGTTTACCGATGTGCTGAAACTTGGTAAAAAAGTTACAGTACATGCATAAAACATGAAGAAAAATCTGGTACAATTCACCTGATATACTCTTGAAGCCAGAACATTTCCAATCATAGCCTGCAAAGTTGCCTTGGGAAGATCTAAGAGCTGCTGAACACTGGAGATTCCTTTTTTGCTTAATGAGGCTACAAGATCAGCATTCATACAGGGCAACATCCACAGGGAAGAATCTTTATCAAACCACAAACCCTAACAAAACATGAAAGGCATATGAAAAAAAACCTTTTTTTTTATCACACACAGTAGATTGAGACCATAATTATCAAAAGCATTAGCATTAAAAGTGTATTTTGAGAGTTTATTCTTCCTAACCTATCATGTGAACACGCCACCGCCTTCACTCAATAGAAAAATGTAGATAAGTTTCAGATTTTCACTTTGAATCGGTGCATGCGCCACTTTGAACCACCCCATCCTATTCATTCTAATCCAGCTATCATAAGAGCCAATGACCATAAACTAGCCACAAAATGCAGCTAAACCATTTTAGAACCTCCATCTGAACGATCCAACCCCATTCCTCCATTCAATTTCCGAGTATTACTAGAATTACTTTAAAAAATCACTAAGCCTATGAAAGACGTTATTCTACATGAAGCAAGCTGCATAAATCCCATACGCTTCATCTATTTGGCATCTATTAGACTTGCACTATGAACTCGCTATCCAATGCTCTAGGGAAAACCACCTTCTCAAACTTAAAAGCATTTCATTGAGAGTAGGTTAGTGTCCCTCTCCTAACTCAAGAAACAGGTGTGGATGTTACAAAATCATGAGTGCCAAAAGAAAAAGAGGTATCCACCGACTTTCAGGCCTAGAGCACATAATAATCAACGATTTGCAACTCCTTTTACTTTGAATCCATCAACGAACATTAATTTCTGTTTTCATACTTTAAGTACATGATCAACATAAGTAAAGCACTAAGTCCATGGGTTGTATTATTAAAAATGAACCATAATATTTCAGGGCTGTGTAAATATTCTGTAACCTATACAGAACTGTACAAGTGATTCCTCCCCCCCAAAACATATATTTACGTGCGATAGAAACAAAAGTACCTGCATGACCATTTGCAAAAGATGCATGCAAGTAATTGAGCTTAAAAGCCATCCACTGTTAGCACAAATATCTATCATGGCCTGTATTATGCGAATGCTTTGATCCAACACTGACTTCAAATCTGTTACGTAATCACTGATCGGCAACTCCAACTGGGAAAAATGTGCCTAAAACCAGAAAACACATGATAAGAGAATAATAAATGAAAAGGAATAGTAGGGTTATTTTAAATAAGAAAAAAGAAAGAGTAAACATGCTAGAAAATATAATCAACAAGAAAACACAATAACAACTCTTGACCTGAAATAGCAGATTTGCTTTGCAATGGGGATCATCCAAGTGATTCTTGTCCACCATGTACCGAACTCTCACAGACAATGCTTCATTATAGTTTTCCTGCAACATAGCAAAAGCAATGGTTAAGAGATAGCCAATTCACATGTCAGATAGCCAGTTCAAATGTGCCTCATGAAATATAAAAATTTGAACAGATTACAATATTTTGCAAATCCAACAGCTTATAAATATATAATTTAGAATAGGCAACTGATGTAAACAGGTCAGAATGTTTTTTATAAGAGAAGGGAAAAAATGAATTTGAAATAGTATACACTTCCAAGTAGCAGCAATATTTCTTTACTAATTGAAGAAAAAACAGGATTCTGAAATGTGAAGAGAGAATGTCAAATGCCAGATTTTTATTTCCCATCATGAAGCTCTGACAAGGAAGAAACAGAGTGCAACTAGCTTAATGACCAGAATAAAACATTTATGTTTCTGAAAGTGTCAACCTCTCAATCACATTCAAAGATTCCAAACAAGGCCTTTCTTTTGTCAATATTAATAAATCGTTTTTGATAGATGCTTATAAATATTAGCACGCCCACCCCCCACCCCCCAAAAAAAAATATATTATATTAAAGTTGTCACATTATATTATAATTTTCTTCTGCATGCATGCAAATAGAAATGCTTTATCATAGCAGTCTTCTCTCTCTTAGTTACTGAAATGATGATATTATGTCAATTCCATAATTTGGGAATGCTAGATACCAAAAGCAATTGAACAAGTGGCTGTTATGGACACTTGTGTCTTCAAATCAAATAAAAAAATCAGGCACTCGAGCTAGGACAGAATACTCAATAATGGAAAACCCTGGAAGGGAACATTTGTTTCCAGATGTGAAATCCACATTTTTAGATGAATAGTCATGCTTTCTTGGGCATTGAGCATTTAGTTATGAACATCAAATTAAAGAGTGTGCTTCATTTATCTTGGATATCTGTGTCCACAGCATTAAGGCTCCCGGCTGTTTCCCACAGTTTGGAGATATTAGGGAGTTTTAGTTTTAGTTGTCTTGTTTACCATTCAAATTTTCATTAATGATCATTGGCACTTCATGTGCACATATATATCATGTATAAGGGTTGCAAAACAACCTATCCCTCTCCCTGGCATTTTATAGTACATTATCCCAAACAAAAGAACACGCTAATCAACAAATGTTACTGCACAAACTATCACACAAAGAGCAATCTATATGGCATAACACCAGTATATATTTTCATTGCAATGTGATAAGCCCAGGAACACTACTCAACCCAAAATAAAAAAGATAGAGCATAAAAAGTACCTCGTTATGTCGTACAGGAAGTTCATCATATTCAGATGCACCAGATAAAATATGCAAAAACACCTATGATAAAGGCAATTGTGAGAATAAAGACCTAAGGTAACAAAAAAGAACTATGACAACACAGTCACACAAAGAACTTACTTCAAGAGATGTATCTGGCCCTATGTTTGATCCAAACATTGATACAGTCATGTAGCTGAGGTAATACTGTGATGCTATCATGCCCAACATCACAGATTCCACATTGTCTTCGTTCATCCTGATGCATCCACTATCTTCCAGATCCTCAAATGTGTTCTGCACTAATCTGCCAAAAGTATTTTTCAAATCATTTTCATTCAAAAAACAGTAAATTGCAACCAAAGGAAAAATGTTGCATGCCTATTGGAGATGATAGTCAGTCCTAATTAATTAGAAAGTGATCGAAACATTTCAAAATTGATTGGCAAATATCTTCATTTCTGTGTAGAAACGAAAATTTCTTTATCATCTTTTTTGCGTCAACTTTTCATGAATGCTATTTTCTGATATGCATTCGGTTAAACTTTTGGGTACAACAATTTTATGCCGGTTAACCAAACAAGAATTCCAAGTAAAGATTGCTTAAATTTATATTAACAATTAAATCAGGCAAAATAATCGATCAGACAAGAAACCTTGTTACCTGGATAAGTATGAACTCAGAGTTTCAGGTTCTGCACTCTCTAGACCATAGTAGGCCGGATTAACCATCTGCAAGAGGACCATCCATATCAACTTTTGCAGATAGGCTAGTGTATAGCAGAAAGTGTGATAGATCATTCATATTTGCAGGTTTTACATGTTGAATGCTTTAATCTATGTTATTCAAGACTAGTATGTGTTTAATAGGGAAAATAATTATTAATCTAGAAATAATCTATGCTTAAGCCAAAATAACATTCTATTACCCTAATGTTATTTTTGAAAAAAAAAAAAAATCATCATCCATTTGTCTATCCCGAAAAGCAATCTCTTGGTAAATCCAATGCCCATAAAATATTTCACAACAACAAACCCAAACGGTATATTTAATATAACATTACTTGATATTAAGATACTGCAAAGAAAATAAAAAACACAAATGGCTAGCAGATAAAGTAAGGAAATTCATTCCCACGACAATAATATAACAAGCAGCAAAATTAGTGCTGGCTGGGATTCTTAACACTCATTTCACGTTAAATTTACTTATTTCCATTATAGAGAGAGAATTTTTTAGTGTATACACCCTGCTAGTCCCTTTCTCTCAACTTAGAAAAGAGTTAATAGTCCTAAGTCTAGCTTTTTACCCTGGAATGGGAACTAGATAGCCAGTCAAATGCTCTTGCTTCAACAAAATAATAACAACAATATCAGATTCTCTACTTGATACGGAGCCTTGCCAGGGTTAAGGAACATATAGTTGCACAATTTACCGTGTAAACTATTGGTCAGATTTACTAAAACCAAATGAGGACCTGGAGAAATCAAAACCATGAAAACCAACTACTATTAGAGTCCAATTTTCATTTTCCATTATTATCATCAAAATCGTACCAGTCGACGGAATAAGTATGTCCATGTAAGATAATGCACTGCATCCTCCTTATGGCAAATTGTGCCAGTAACTATCTCTGCATTGATGTGATCATGCAACTGCTCCTTCAGACTACTTTCAACAGGAAATGGTTCGTACAAAAACTGCAACAAAAACATGATGTGACTCCCACCTTCATAAGCATAAGACTGTTACAGTTACCATAATATGCTCAGAAGTCACCAGTTTTAATCTGACCTTTTTATAGAAGCTCTTTTTTGGTTCATGGACAAGAATGACAGCTTTTCCATGCTGATCATACTGTGGGCGGCCCGCACGACCCATCATTTGCAAAATATCTGTGATAGGAAAATCAACATATCTCTTTGTCTTTCCATCATAGTATTCTGTTCCCTGCAAGAGAAATGTATGTTTTGCTGAAATAACATCATCCAGTACGTAACTCCATCCTTCATTTTAGGAAACTTGTTCTGACACTAAATAATCCAGTAGAAGCCCCTCTCGAAACTTTTTCCACCGCTACCCAGATTAGTTATAGAAATTTTCTAATCTTTGTTTTGCAAAATAAAGATATAAGGAAGATTTTATATTTTTTTCATAACCATGTAAACAGACCAAAATCATTATCACTCCCTAGACTTTTTACCAGAATAGTGTATAAAAAAAATTATCAAATTTCTTTAAAAGACTAGTGAGCTTTGATATAAATAGTTTCTTCACCTTGATAATAACCAGATGAGCAGGAAGATTCACTCCCCAAGCAAGTGTACTTGTACATACCAACACCTATGATACAATATACAGAATCAACTTTTTATTTTGATATACATTATTCGCAGGTAAGTTAAGAGACAGATTAAACAGATTATTCAAGTGAGAGAAGTGCCTGGATCTTGTTGTTTGCAAAGAGTTCCTCAACAAGGGACCTATCTTTATCATTTAATCCTGCATGATGCAACCCAATGCCAAATTGTAAGGTGTGCCTCAGGTTCTGATCAGTGACCTGAGAGAGAACCATCTGCAGTGATTCATCTGTCATGCTCAGAAACTGCCTTGGATATTCATCTGCAGCTGCAAACTATACACACAAAAACACCAAGTTTAAAGGTAATAATCTCAAGGAACAAGCAAAACGTAAGCACCATGATGTCGCATCTCACCTGAATAAGGTCAAGTGCAGTAAGCCTAGTCTGGCGACGAGAGGAAACAAAAATTAGCACTGGTTTTGTAGGTGAATATGTGCATATAGCAGCATATGCTGGTTTATTCATGCTATTCATCCTTGGGCAGTAGTACTTTCCGGGATATCCCTGTTTATGGTAGCAGTCAGGACAAGCTAAACATAAGATAAGGCAATATTCTACTTGCATATCACTGGAAAAGGCAGAGAAAACCAAAAACATGTGTCACCGGCCTATCTTATGTGCAGGCTACCGTTACATGCACAAATCTCAAGGAAGCTTCTTGTTTGAAGTAATTATTGTTAGTCATATAGTTGAAACAGCAAGCCATCTATTTACTACCGAGGTGTATATTACCAGTTGCCAGCAAGAAAGGCCTAAAGATTTTGAGGATCAACTATAACAGAAGTATATAAAGAGCAACAAGATTAGGAACCAATAAAAAACAGGAAGAAAAAAAAAGATAAAATCATGAAAATAAAATCATTAGAACTATATCTTTGATCTCCAATATACAGTTGCTGAAGACCTCATCCTAGCAAATTCTAAAAACACAAAGCAGTAAAATTGTTAACATAATGAGTTTGTTTTTCCTCCAATTCAGACCCAATGAAAGCAGCACAAATGGGCTAATGCCAATTAACCACCAATCTCAGGCAGCATGACAAAACGGCCATTACACAAGACTCCCATCCTCAAAAATCTTAAATGTTGTTACCTAAATAAGCATGAAATAAGATCTTGGTAGAAAATTGGCAAAAGGACATGCTTCTTTGTGACACTCCAATACTGATTTTATCAATTTCTTATTAGAAAATTAATAGGTGTTAATCATGCTTTGCATATATCTAAGTTTTAATTAACCAATTCAATTGTTGCACTTACATTTTTTTGACATTATACTTGAGAAACATGTGAAAATATAAATACATGCCAGCTAAACTGATTAGATTCTGGGTACGAATTTCACTCAGTTTGATCCTCCAACGCTAAAAGGCATCCATAAACACCGGGGGGAAAATAAAAGGGAGAAGATACAGTCATCTTATCATCATGAAAATTTTAGAATGTCATATACAGAAAAGAGGAAATATCAACGCGTATAACAAAGCCAGTTTCATTACAAGAGAAGTATTCTGAGTTGTCATGTATTTACTTGCCTGAATATGTACTTCCAGAGGCACAGGCCTCACACTTGGCTTGAAGTTGAAAAGTCCAATTTCACCAACTCCTAACCAATCAGCCAGATCACTAGAAAAAGAAAACCATAAGAAAGAAATCACAGTAGCAAGTTACTGATTGCAAAAAAAAAAAAAAAAAGGAAGATTTACTGGAGCAAAAATCACCTCTCTGGTTCTTAAAAGCAGCTATATGAATGAACACGGCTGTATAACTACAGTCATACAGCATCCCTAGGCAACTGAGTACTTTCATGATACCCGCAGTATAATTAAGTAATGGTGAATATCTATTATATTGGGTGGGTGTTTGCTCAACCCATGAAATATCTAACATAGGTTTATTTTTTAAAATACATCTCTATTCAATACCTTCCTACTCCTAAAAGAGGAAGTAAAGTAGCCTAGCTAATGAAACAGAATAAAAGCACTTCCTTCTCATTCACATTTGTCATACGAGACCAAATAATATTAGAATATAAACAGCATAACTGCTCATTTTTTCTTCTATAGCACAAGATATACATTTTAATTGTCAGTTGCTGTGCTCGCTGGCAATCTTTTCTAAACTCAGAACAAAATGTTATGCTAAAGTCCATGTAGTTTATCCAAATAAATCTAAAGAGCATAGCCCTAAAGCTTCTGTATTACAAGATAGAATTTCACTCCAATCAATGTTGATATGTATATTTTATTGCATATGTTAAACACACTAAATCATGAGATCTAGTTAAGCCATGTTGATATGTATGCAATAAAATACTGTAGATGTATGCAATGTTGATATGTATAATTTATAGATGTAAAGAAACTACAGAATACAATAAAATATTGCATATCAACATTTTCAAGATAGAATTTGTGCTATTTGGAAACTACAGAGAAAATTTTATGGCTGTAAAGAAAATGGAAATTATTTATGAATGAAAGTTCTACTTAAGCCATTTATATAAATTAAACCAGTTTGGAACTTTCAAATTAACTGTGCAAACATGAATTTCAGAAAATGTCTTTCATTTATTTACTTCCCATTACTGGTAATAGTTTTATGACATTTCCTATAAATATATATATATACACACATGATATTGTGTTGAATTAAGGTAAAAGTAAACAGATTTCAAAATGCATGTTTTTCCACATAAAATAATTGGAAAATCAAAACACGAAATTAATAAAGACAGTCCAATACTAGATCCCTCAATTGTGTTCTGTATAAAACATACCCTGCATTTGCCAAAGCAGTAGAAAGGCCTATGAAACGCACTGCCCGTTCTGTTTGGGATGATATGTATCTCATTCTCGAGACAATAACCTGGAGAAACACGGTTCTAATATTGATATCTTTAAAGAAACTAGAATAATTTTGCCGATTAGGCGAAAAAGATGGACTACTTATTGGCCTTTAGGGATTCATACATTCTTTGTTCTGATATTCAATTTAATAATAATTTTGACATTTTGCAATAATTTTTTTTTTCATATGCCAACTGCTTCAGATTATCCCAAAAAACATCATTCTGGCTGATTGACTAAGGTCTCACTGGAACACCAAATTCCTACTGACATCAAAAGTAGAATCCAGGAGAAATGGCATCCCCTACAGCTGGTCTGAAGGATAAAAACATCAACAGGACCGTAATCAGGCTGGTCATCCATCTATTCATATTTGAGCATACAACTAATACAAATGACAGTAGTTTCTCAGAAAAATTCATAGAAATTACTAGACAATTACAACAATAACAAAAGGTAATAACCATATTCAATCAGGTTGGGAGGTTCAAGACCTGGTACAATCCCAACCATTTATGATCACCCAGCATCCAATATCAAACATTCAAAAACCCACAAACATACCGTGTGGGCAGCGGTGTGCAACGATCAGTTTGGTTTTCGAACCAATTCAAACCGAAACCAAAGTGAAGAGAAAACAGCTACCAGAAATCGAACTGAACCAGAATAACCAAAACCGTTTCGAACTGAGTCAGACCAGTTCAGAGTTGTTTGATTAGGTTAGTTCGGATAAACTGATTACTATGGATAGACTGAAAAAAAAAATCAGTTAGCTGCCATGTAAACTGAATCCGAACAGAAAATCATTTGGTTATTGTTATTTAAAACTGATCCAAAACCGAATTCGATAAAAACCAAACCTACCCAAACCGGTTGGTTAGGTCATTTTTTCAGTTGATTCCGATTTTTGCTCAGCCCTACTAGTGGGTGTGAGTTTGTGGTACCAGGTTAAATTTTGCGAGGGATGTTAATGTCTTCACAGTTTAACTTCATAAATGACTTCTATCAGAGGTATTCAGATCGTAGGTTTAAGATATCAGTACGGTACAATTGGAGATTTTAAGGGCATATTTAAAAGATTCACTGTCAATCTCTGAGCCAAGGATTCACTCCCTTTGCTCCGTACATACCAATATTTAAATTTATGTCATTCTTGGTGCTTATTCAGTTAATCTTGTACAACTGCATATAAGACACCCTTATTGGCATTCTTATAGAAGAAAGATGTGTCATGTCAACATAGAATTTTATTCCATCATCCAAATCACATGAATGTTTAGCAATCCTAATTATCAATTCGGTAGTTGAATTCTCCATCTATGTCATCCATAATATTACCATATACACTTGCACAGCAATAGTTTGAGCATATGCTACTGCAAATACTTAGGTAACATATTGTGGCTATTAGTGTTTAGTAACTGAAGGTACCTCAAGGATGGGTCCACGATCAGCTCCAAGTAAGTGAATCTCATCCAAAACCACAAGCCCAACCTTAGAATAAGAGATTAAAATGTTTGCACATGTTAACCAATAAATAAAAACCAAAAAAAATGATCTTCCTTTGATAGAAAAATGCTCAAAAGTCAAGCTAATGAACCTTTGTTACATAGCTTCGACTATGCCAATTTCGACTGATACCATCCCACTTCTCAGGGGTAGATATAATGATGTCTGCTGACAAGAGGGCCATCAAATCAGGAGTATAATCTCCAGTCATTTCAACCTGAAAAAATGTCTTCTTAGTTTCCGAAACATACATTAACGAAATGATACACCCACGTTATAGATGCACGCAGGCACAAAAATAGATAAACATCTAATGGATAAACTATCACCATTTTTTTCCCAAGCTGAGAGACAAGACGCTTTCTCCAGTCGTGCATCCTTTCTCGTACAATAGCCTTCAATGGTGCTATGTAAATTACCTGCATTCATATAAACAATTTAAGCATACCAGAAATAAGGTTGTGACACACCCCAACATTTCACAAGACTCAAACAAGTGGATTACAAATTACAAACTAGCAGATGTGAATCACAAAAAACCAAATACCAGGAGCAAGAAAAAGAATGTTGCTATTGAACTCAAATGTGACATATATTATCGGAAATTAGTTCAACCCCATGCCCATTTACCCTTATCACTTGGCCGACTTTTCATGGAACACTTTATCCATCAGTTGGCACACTTTTCATGTTATCTCGTACAGTATGAGCCGAGCTCCATGATAGTGTGCAACTGCCAGCACCTTATGCTTTCATGTTATGATTTCATTTTGTCAATAGTATTCTTCTTGCAATATATTTGTTATTTTTGTGTTTTTTTCTTATTTTTGTTTGATAAATAAATATTCGTTAAGGGAAACAGAAGGGTGTAGCCCAAAGTAAAAGCTCAATATCTTCCAAGTTGCACACAGGAAGAAGAGCACCTTCATATCAGGCTGAGTACTGAAGAGGTGAAGCATAGCAAGTTCAGCAGATATAGTTTTCCCACTCCCAGTGGGAGCTCCTAAAAGAACATTGTTGTCTGTGTGATAGAGAACATGAAAAATCTGCAATGGCAACAAAATCATCATGTCACCAACGCAGAATAGTTTGGTACAGCTAAAAAACATAAACAACAAATAAAAAAAATTGTAATGAACTAAACCTGTGTTTGTATAGGATTAAAATGTGAGAAGTTGTACAAGGCTTCATACATATTGTTCCCAAGTGAGGTCACAGGGAGTGGTTTTAAATCCAGAAGTTCGGTGTGGGAAGTACGAGCCTGAAATAGCATATTCCTTAAATGAGGTTGGTATTTAAAATTTAAAAGTGTCAAAAGAAGGGAGGGAGAGACCCGCAGGGAGGATGGAATAAAAACCAGCACCGTAAAATACCTCTGGCAGAGCTAGATTATGGAATGAAATAGTGTAGAAAGCTTCTGCATGCAGCCAAGAATCAGAAACAGCATGAATATAATATTGTGGTGGGTGTGGTTCAAAAATTGGCACAGTGAACGTGAGCTTCTGAGGCTCTCCTCGCGCCATCCGCTTTGTCAAAATGAAAAGCTCTGAATGATAAATGTGATCATTCTCAGAGTCCTGTTAAAATTTGTTGTCAGACCCCAACTAACAACGAAGTAAATTGCACATTTAAGCATCAACAAGTATTCTACCAACTGAGCTGGTAACCAAACATGCCCCCAGGAAAATATATTACAATCTTGCAACAAGTTTCATAGTGTTAGAATATTAGTTGTAAATAAGAGTCCTATTAGGAGTTAGATTCCTAATTAGTTTGTACATCTTGTGTGTGTGTATATATATATATATCTCAATTGATGCAATAATATGTAGATTAATACTTTTTCTAAACTGAATAACATGGTATCAGAGCATTTGGCTCATTAATTCCTTGTTCTTGCGCTGTAAAGCATTCCGCGTGAGAAGCTGTGTTGAGTGTTTCGTGGCTGCCAGTCTAAGTCACATACCTAGACTTTGTCTCATCTCACTGCCACCCAAGGGAGGAAGGCAGACCTCCGATCAGCCTTCCACCAAATCCGGTGGCCTGATGACCGGCGAGTGGCTCTCACGCACCAGAAGAAGTTTCTGCCTCTGTCTCACGCGTCAGTGAGTGGCAGCCAGTCCAGCTGTTTCCACCAACCAGATTTAGTTCTCCGGCATCGATTTGTTGTCAGCAGTCTGCTCTTGTGGGTACTTTTCCAGTACGACGACATTTGGATTTGTCAGTTGTCATTTCATTCACGAGAAAATACAACAAGGTATTATCTCTATAGAGCACACCAAGACAAGTGAACAACTAGGAGATATTTTCACAAAAGCTTTAAATGGACCTCAGGTGAATTATCTTTGTAACAAGTTGGGCATGGTTAGCATCTATGATCCAACTTGAGGGGGAGTGTTAAGGAGTGTTAGAATATTAGTTATAAATAAAAGTCCTATTAGGAGTTAAATTCCTAGTTAGTTTGTATATCTTGTGTGTATATATATATATGTCTCAATTGATGCAATAATATGCAGATTAATACCTTTTCTAAACTGAATAACACATAGGAACTCCAAACTTCAAAACTGTCAGTCTATCATTAGGGTAAAAAACAACAAGATCAAATTTCAAATAAAGATGAGTATACCACACCTTGGTGATGGAAAAATCTATGTATTCAAATCTTATACACTCAATCTCATTTAAAACTTTATGGAATCTAATCACAAAACGTTCCCTAGAAAATTTCATTAAAACCTAAATAAAGGAATTCAATGCTATATAAATGTTTCTGCATAGCATAAATTACTGAATATACAGAGGTACATTGATTTGATGTTTTCGGTGCACATTAAAATACATCTGATTGCACTTGAGAGACCTAATTTAGAACATCATGAGTCTGCAAGAAGTTGATTACAAAGCTCTTACGAAGTGAAGCATTTCTTGGAGAAAATTTATAATCTAGTAATACAGAGTAACAAGATTTACACTCCCCGAAAACCTAACAGGCAGAAGCAAGAATGTACTTTAAATTAGTACCTCAACAAGAATCCACCAACGTTGTGCAGTGCCATGGAAACGATCTTTCCATATGAAGTCTGGAGTTATGAGCAGATCCACCTGAAAATTGAGTAACCATCATAAGAGAGCACTTCCAAGTTCAATTTTCAAATGATTAACCAGAAATCTAAAACTCCAAGTATCTGGAATAGAAGTGATTCCTTAAGAATTACCTTTAAAACAGTCCTGGTGATTGGACTTACAGTTGCCGATAATTGAATCCATGGAAAATAACCTAAATATTGCTTAACCAACTTCCATTACCCCACAAAATGAAGATTAGGAAAAGGGCAAGTGAATAAACAACAAAAAGAAATAACAAGCACTACTATTTTCAAATGAATATATACCTTTCCTCCATGAGGATATCGAATGAGTGCTCCAATATCTTTCTCCTCCATCTCCTGCAGACGGTCTAAATCAGCTCTTCTTTCTTCAAGTTTGCGCAGTATCTGGGACAGTTAAGGCAATATAAAAAATAAAAATTAAAAAAAAAAAACATACACCACAGATACAGTTCAATAGAGCAAAACAAAGTATGCTGGACAAACTTCTCCTGAGAGATCCTTGTCAAATTGTCTAAGGGGATGTTGATGAGGCCAAATTTGGCGATCTACAGCCTTGCAATATTCTAACATAAACAACGTCATCTCACTCCAGCCTTTGCGCAAACAAATTTCAAATAACGCACGCATGATACGAGCCAAGCTTGCACTTATGTATGCAGCATCAGAGACTAATGAAAAAGAGTCAATTGAGCCACGAGATATGTACAACTGCAGGTTTACATAAGCAACATATCATACTCAATTACTATGTTTCTTCTACTTTGCAAGTCAATATCAATGACACAGCAAAAAGATAAACCTGAATGAGAATTGAAATTTTTCCATGTTTATTGGAAGGACCACCCCGAACTTCTAGAGGACAAGACACACGCAACAACATCTCAAGCTCATTCTGCTCTTCCTCTCGAACAACAATATTCTCAAATTCAGATGAATGAGCAACCATCTCGATAACCTGCAGCAGAAGAAAAGAAACATCAGCATTATTTAATAAGGAAACAAAGAATAAGAGGGGCTGGTAGAGGATTTGAAAATGACGGAAGAACTTTGTGATTGATGATAGGAGAGAAATTACTACAAGCAGTGTACCTGAAGAATACAGACTAAACAAATGACGATTAAAGCACTAAGCATCAGCAATTCTTGCGTTCTAAACATACAAATATCAAGCAAACTTTTCGGAAAAACTCTAATAACATCAAAAGTAAACTAAGTAATAAAACATCTAATAAACTGATGTAAAAAACAAAGTTATTCCAAGTTTATAATGACAACCTCACTATCATTCATATGACGTCTCAACATCTCATTGTACGTTTCAACGCTAGAATATTGGATATAAAAATGGCTTGCTATGCGGCCAAGCTCTGTACAATAAAAATTCCCGCTTTTCTCATCGAACCGCATCATTTTAGCTTTGTCAAGTGCACGTGCAGCATCTGTTACAAGAGCTCTTTGCTTTAAACTCAAAGAAGGGTCTGCAATAACCTGCCAAAAGTAGGGTTCTTTTGTGTAAGAATTCAAGCGTCTGACAATGTGTAAACCAAGAACAGATATTTAAGATTCAGGACCATTCAATATCATGTTTGAAGATTTTTGAAGGAAAGTAGTTTATTGTTGTCATTCACACTATCTGTATACAATTCTATTCTATATATACACAGAACGATTCTAATGTGGTAATAATCTAAATAGGAAACAAACCTAAACTAGAAAAGATAATATTCTACAAATCTCTACAATGTTATATTAGAACAAATAGGCAAGTAATGAAGGCATATTCCAAACCATGTAGTCCTAGTGGTAACTTAGTCGGATGACTGCTTCAAATTGTTTACATATTATTGGAATGGCTCAAAGCACATAAGAAGTCAAAAATTGTTTTGTCTTTACCTGATAGCTTTAACAATGGAACGGAAGGATCCACGGGTGTATATATCAACTAACGGATTACATATCAGCTGTTATCAGATTTTGGCCTACTTATATGATATTTTCATTATGATACAGAAGATTCAAAGTTACATCAAATTGGAGTTCTATCAGCAGTATTGGTCATAAAGGCTGTTTCTCATCATCATATAAGGGCTGTAACAGTTATAACAGCCTAGCAAGGAAGATATTTATTTAAATTCCTTATCTCATATTCATTTGAGTAATTAGTTTCACAAAACACAAAACAATTCAAAATAACGGTTTTCAATACAGTGCATAGTTATTAAAGGTACTTAAGGCTCAAGGGCTTGCGCTTCAAACAGTCCTCAAGCGGGCAACCTCACTCAGGCTATCACCTCCATGTAGAGGCGTGCACCTTTTTGTGCTTTTTTGCGCCTAGGGCTCGAGAAAGGCGCACGCGCACCTTTCTTTTTTGGTTTCCCAGAACAATTTGCCTAGGGTTTTCTTTCAATATAAAGCTATCATGCAAACATGTGCTTATACAAAATAAATAAATAAATAAAAGAAATAAAATGCAACATAAAAACCGGTGATGTGTTTTGTGATCCAACCTCCACTCCATCTAGCACTCACCTCTTGCAATCTAGTCTTCAACCCATATCCATTCAGAGATGCCTCTTTCAATTTCTCTTCCTATATTTGCCTTCTATTTTTTTTCTTTTTTTGATTTTTTTTATTCTACTCTTTTTTGTCTTATCTCTAATATCTTAAAATATAACTTGTCATGTGGCCATTTTTTTTCCCTGTGTTTCTTTCCATGTTTTTCTATTTTTTTCTCTTTTTTTTTATATCTTAAAGTACAACTTCAGTTTCATGTTTTTTTTCTTGTGGTGCCTCACTTCACTCAGTTGCGCAGTCCTTTGCACAGAGCAACAAAACCAATAAGCCAATACCAGGAATACCTATTGGGACATGATACCCTTTGCAGATGTTTGTTTAAAATTTTAAGAGGAACCAGAAACACCACAGAAGGTTCCTCATTCCACACTGAATGCAGGAGCTAACTAAAAGAGCAACAAGGCCAATAATCCAAGACACCATATGTAATAGGATAACTTCCGAAAATGAAAAACACATAGTTGAAGGCAAGCATGCCAAATCCCCAAATGACTTGTGATTTTGTAACCACTGCACTTACCTGCCATGATATCTACAGATGTCACATGTAATTCAAGAATAGCATGATCCATACTCCAGAACCTACATAACAGCTTATGCCGTCACCAATTCCTCTTCTTAAATGCTATCCCAGTAAACAGAAGAACAGCGAAGAATTGCAACAGAGGTTATACGAGTTCTGGAGCGTAGATCATAGTACTGGTAATGTACCATCCATGCATTATGCTAGGATAGGCTGGTCCAGGCTTAGGCCTCATAATTTACCCGATGGACCAAATTTGGAGCAGTGCATTGAGTCAGAACAATCACGTTGTTCAAAATACATGCGTGGCCAAGATGGCCAGCTGCAAACGAATGCAGAAGATTGAAGTCCAAATTTATGAAACAACCAAATTCCATGATAAATATTGCCCTCTTGTCCAATAATCTAAAACACCCCATTGAAGTCTAAACCATACAATATATTATTTCACTGAAAATTATCATTAGAAAAATATAAGAGACAAGCAGACTGAAAAGATTTGAATATCACTTTTGCAGATCTGCCATTTCAATGACATAGGTTTATCCTAAACTTAAGGAACTGCTATGCTAATCAGCAAACCACAAGTACCTCATCCCAGCCAATGCCATATGCCAAGGGATTCTGCCTCATCCTGATGAAAAGATAGGTATACCCAAGCCATGCACAGGCTTCCTTGACATTAGTGACGGTACCCAATGCCACCTCTGCATTTAAATTGTCTTTCAAGGAGCCAATAAACTGCAATCACAAAATAAGAATAATTATACATTAATGGATGTGAGGTTGTAAACCTTCAGTTAAAACACTGAATTCATAGGAAGTTAAACAGAAGCACAAACTCAATGTACAGTCAAATTAAATAATATAACACCACCATATATAAAAATTCCCTGCTCCCAACTTATGAACTGAACATCCAAGTTTCATCTGGTTCAACCATGTAGTGTATTCTAGTACAACAATATATTCCCTTAGTAATGCGTTGGCCCATTTTTTCTGTACATTTTTTGAATATATTGGACGTTCAATTTTGGTATTATACTTGTATTTGTTTAGGGAGGAAAAGTGTTCAGATAAAGTCACCGGATTTAAGAATTTATATGATTTTAACTATGTTGGGATATAGAAGTCCTAGACATATTGATAGGCAAACCATCCATGCAGCAACTAAAATTTACCAGACATCAAGATATCAAAATCTTTATAGTACCTGCAACAAATCTGATATCCAACATATCTTAAGCAAATCTAGAGAGTAAGCCCACCATACAGACACATCAGGTATGTAATTTTATAAAAGAAGATGAAGAGAAGTCTTCAAGCATCCAAGTAAAACATAGCCCGTAATTAGCAATCCAAAAAGTTCGTTCTATTTCTGAGAATAATAAATGAAATCCAGATGTCAAAGATATAGATGGTCTAGTAAATTGAAAGAAAAATATCTCAATCCTGTAATAATTATCCAACTTTAACACATTTGAAACATAAGATGACGAAAATGCATCCAACGCTCTCTTTGGATTTCCAAAGTGAAGAACTAATAATTACCTGACTTTCAATAGGAAGTTGACTTGTCAGCAGCCTTAGATAGTAGGCCAGTTTCTCATGGGATGTGATTATAATGCCTTCACCACTCCTGTCAAATTGAGGTCTGCCAGCCCTTCCAAAGATCTAGAACAGGAACATAATGAGAGCAGTGGAAACTGGAAATAGCCATGAAGTAACTAAGTAGTTTTTTAGATGTATTTAAAAGAAATTCAAGTCCAACCTGCATAACATCAAGCATGCCTAGGTCACGCCACCCACCAGCCTTAGGGTCATATAATTGGGTCCCCTGGAGGTTAACAATAGTCGGGTAAATGAAAGACATCAACAAATGAAAACTATCAGATACTGATAAAGGCAAGTGTATCTACTGTTTCTGCAAATAGGAAACCAATCAGCATGCAGTAAACAACTTTGAGCACCCATTGATAAAATCTACATGCACCATTATTTAAGTAGGTTATCTTGATAACGTGCATTAGATAAGATCTTTGTCTTAGCTATTTAGTTCATCGTCCCTCACTACATTCTAGATGTTGCAACAGGACAGAAATCAAGAGTTTTAGTATTTTCAAGACTAGTTGAATGAAAGGAAAATTTGTTTGGTAAGAGAATTAATTTTTGAAAAACAAAGGAAGGATGTTACACCTGGAGGATAATTCTTCTATAAACTGAACAGAGAACTACAAACAAGAGCACTAAAATGCTAGGAAAGTAATTCCCTCCATTGAAGTTTGATAACCCAAAGTGAACCCTCTTGAAAGCTCCAAAGCATAAGTCTCCATAGAAGCCAAACACGAACTTGTAACAACAACTAAAAAAAGCACGTTCTGATTTTGAAATACTTGCACTTCTATTCACCCAAAGTTCAATACCACAGGAAAAAGAAAACGTGTACTCAAACAATTTCAGCATCCTTCCCGCAGGCAAACTCTCCACTTTTCTCTAACGAAATCTCTAAAGGAAATAATAACTCAGATTACTTTCATACTTTTTTGTCACAGGTAAGGCAGGCTCCTTTTTCTTACTCAGAGATCTAGGCAAATTTAAGGATTGAGCAACAAGTGTTAATAAATAAACCTGCTAGGACTTGTTCCATTTTGTCCATGCATGCAACAATAGAACAATTGCTGGAATAATTGAAGGCAGAAAGAAAAAAATGACTACAAGATATAGTAATCTGCACCAACCTTAATCACAACAGTGTGAGCTGGCAGATTTACACCCCATGCCAAAGTTGCCGTGCAAACAAGTACCTGGTGCAGTAGATAATTTAAAAAAAATGTATGAGCCAAATTCCTAAGCAGAATGTTCTCCTACCTTCAAAAGTCCCTCAGAGAAAAGCCGCTCAGTCAAAACTCTGTCAGCACGTAACATCCCAGCATGATGGATACCAACAGCAAATTCAAAAAGTTCAACAACATCCTTGTTTCTAGACTTAACGACCTCTTTCTGAAATGCATTAAGTTTGGATGTTATTAATATCAATAAAACTTAATTCCATCAATGTTATTTTGGACTCTGCCAAATAAGAAAAGCGCTGCATTACCTTAATTAAGGAAAATTGTTGATGTGCATCATTTTTAAATAGCTCCAGATTCTCATACTTCCGAGCAAGCTCAACCTGCTCAAGATAATGCATAAAAATCTACGAAAAGAAATAAACCAAAAGGTTCAAAGCAAAACCCCAGACAACAGTCTTTATTTTTTGTGCATAGAAATTAGCATTTTGCATATATAAGTTCAAGCAGACATTTTATTAATACTTGCTTATGAAGTAAAATTCCAAACAATAATTCTTGTAACACATTGAAAATAAAATTTAAAACAGTCCTATGCAGTCAAAAGTAGTGTAAAATTATTCTACACATACACACATAATCCTATTAAACATAAAGAGTTAAAAAATGCCCACTTTTATAGAAAAACTCAGTGGATTGGACTACGGTTTGTGTGGAAATTATAATCAATCTTCAACTACCTATAAGCTATAGGAACTTTTGTTTTATCTCTGCTTATACATATACGTCAATTGATTAAATTTTATAACATCTTGTCCGTTCTTATTATTTCCTTTATTCTGTAGTCTTGGTTCTCCTCCCTTGAGGTGAAAGTAACCGGAATGAGTATTTAGATACGATAATTAGTTTGCGACCTCAACAGTCGCTATCTGCATGGATAGAGCTGTATGTTGACTTGAACGAGATAATCAACGAAGGTAGCTCATGGGGAAAAAAGGGCAAACTCCTCAGAAAGACAGCAAGACTAGGTACAGCATTCTCTTGGAGCAAACAACAAGGACATACTTTTGGACACGAGAGGTGCCAAAATAGTAGAAGTGTGAAACAGGATTCAGCGAAGCAAAAATATATATAGAAATAATAAGTTCCTTGCCTTAATTCAATTGAACATTTTCTGGGTCCTGAACTTTTGAAATTAATGCCATTAGGGTATAGTTCGTGTTCTTTAACATATTGCCCAATCTAAAAAAAGATAGGACTGCATTTTTTATATTCCAACCTTATACCATACTTGCCAAAGATTTAGATAAAATACTTTTGTTTATAAGAATTTGATTTGTCCTTTCTAACATCAATCTCTATAAATAAGCAAAAGGAGCAACAATTTGGTGACTAGTTCAAAAAAACAACAAGGGACTAAAAATAGGCATTCTTCAAGTTCTAACAATTTGGTGTGCATGTGTTTTGGACTGGATTTGAATATTGCTGTCAGAACTTATTATACTAACCAAAAAGATCAGTAACCAGCCACAAGTCCAGTCCAGATGACCCCATAAAGCAAAGATCCTTTCTGGTTCCAATCACACAAAACTCACAAGGCAACAAAAGCACGAACTTTCAAATTCAAAAGCAAGTATCCCAACTCCATGCATATTTTCAAGGAAGATATTGGAACCACCAAGACAAACAACAGCTTACATTTTAGTTTCTTTTGTTTTTTATTACTTATTTATGAATGATAAACCTCACATACTTTTATTAGTTTTTAAAGTTCCACAAATATTGGCAAAGTTTAAACTCGGTGATCAATTTTTCAACAAATTTCCTCTCCAAATCAACATAAGAAGTATGTCGGTGAATATACCAGTTTCTCGGCTGTTTTTGCTGTATCCTTTCGAGAATGAACAAAAACCATTGCTTGATGACCTTGCCTTAGTGAATCAACAACCTAGAACAAAAAGCATTGTCAATCCACCAAATTGTTTATCTAACACTGACAGTACATAGTAAAAGGTCCACATGGAAACATGTACCTTCCTATAACAAATTTCATTTAATAATTCATTACGAGCTGTGAAGTTCTGCTCACTAATTCCAATGTACTGTTGTGCAAGAGGCACAGGACGATAACTAGAATCAAAGAAGAAGAGGCCTGTCTCTGGATTCACTCTAAGAAATTGAGCAACCTGGAAATTTTCATGGAGAACAGGTATCAAAACTTGGCAATTAAATTTAAATGAAAACTAGAAATAAATAAAGCAACTGTAATTCATATAGGGAAGAACCTCTAAATAATTGGGCAAAGTGGCCGAAAGTCCCACAATTCGTATCATTGTCTGTGTTGACTCCACCTGTCACACAACAACAAAAGGAAACACAAAATGAGACTTTTAGTTTGCAACTACTCACAAAGGCAGGGAAGTTTCATTTCAAGGGTCATGCCATGGCTGAAGACTAATGCAAATCCCGATACATAATATTCACATCAACTGTCATTAAACATAGGCAAAAACTCATCTTTTTATCAAAGAAAAACAGTGAAAATGTGACAATATTCATGGAAAACATAACATGACAGATACTTCTTTCCTTTCTTTTTCCTGGATCATTGGACCAAGTGCTTTGATTACTGAAGCAATAACATAGTGCCAATTCAAGAAGACTTTTACCTGACGCAGTGTCCTAGCAACAAGTGCCTCTATGACAGGGCCTCTATCATCATTCAAAAGATGCACTTCATCAATGATTAACAGCTTCACCAACATTGAAAGTGACATATCACTGCTTTTACGAGTAATGACATCCCATTTCTCAGGTGTTGTCACAATCATCTGATTAAAGAAAATTTGAAGACAAAAACCACTAGTTATAGTACATATGCTTCCATCACATGCCATGCATGAATAATGAGGGAAAAAATGCAACCTGAGTTTCTTCAAGTTCATTCTTAGAAAGCTGCATGTCCCCAGTGAGTTCTCTCACAACCATATTCAGGGGAGATAAACGATGACTAAAGGTTGATGTGACCTCTGCAGCTAATGCCTAAAAAGAAGATTTTAAGAGATAAGCAACTGAACGAATCTAAATCCTCCCTAAAGGGAAAGAAGGGACGACACAGTAGACTTTACCTTCATAGGAGCAACATAAACTATCTTAAATTCATTTTTGTGCAAGTAGCCATCCTTGAAGTGCTGTCCTATCTGGAACAGAGGAGAGGAAGGGCATTTTCCGTAAAAAACATTTAGTAACATGCAATGTTATAAACTCTAATTACTAGCTTCTGTAGTTCAAGACTATTTAAGCAATGTTGAAGGCATTTTATGTGCAGTGCTAGAAAAGAAACCTGATAAAAGCCATAAAGCAAGCCAATCTAGGCAGGGCCTCATATGAAAACACTATACAAGTGATGATTAGAACAGTTCTCACATTCTATCTTAAAGCACTTCATATAACAGGGAAAATCTCCATGAAGAGATATAATTTAGTCCATTTATTGCGTACCTCATGCAGAATAGAAATCATAGCTATATTTGTTTTTCCAGCTCCTGTAGGTGCACAAACCTGCAAGTAACAACAACTTTTAAGAAAGTCTAAAAGAGATACTTTTGCCTCCGTGTTCAAGTAGTCAGCACATGGTCAAGAAAAATTCACCGACTGCAGTCAAATTTTACAATTAACTCTTTGTATTACAGATGCTTCTTCATTTATCTTGCTATTACTAAACAATTTGTCATTGTAACTGTTGCTCAAACTTTATCTTCAAGCAATGTCCTTTTTCCTTTTCCTTTTCCTTTCTTACCCTATTCAGTTGATATACTTTCAAATTTCTCATTTCTGTGTTTGGTAGGATAGAAGAATATGAAAAGGAAATTATTAGAATTAAAGCTTCTTGCAGAATGCAAAACCCATCTTACTGTTTTGCAGTTCGTGCAAACCAAGTTAAAGACACAAATTAGACTAAAAATAATGGACTCAATAGCTACAGTCATACTTCAAACCAAGAAAATCTGATGATGTAATATGTGGATCTTCACAACTCACCAATGTAAGGATATGGTTTCATACATCAGCGAAGCATAATTGGAAGCCTAAATCAGTACAAGAAAATGCTAGTGTGAACACAGAATATAAGACTCACAAGTATATTCTCATTAGTGTAATAAACAGTTTGAAATATCCGGCTCTGGATACGGTTCAGTGATTTGTATCCGTGGAAAGCAGCTTGCGCAAAATCATCCAACTCATTGATCTCAATCTGACACATATCACAGTGAATAGATATACAGTTAGAAAAGAATTAAAATTAAATAGCATACTACCAGATAAACAGCAGCCTGCACAGAACAGCAGCCTAAAAGGAGAAAGGGAATCTAAATTGTATCGATCATGTGGTCTAAACTTGATTCCTCTAGTCCCACTAAAAGAGCAATGTTAGTACACATCATTGTGCCTTTAAATAAACTTTATTACAAAATTTCACAGAAGAAAGTACAACTTTGCATTAATCTTGCAGCATAAAAGATGATATTACTCCAAAAATAGCTTCTGTAGTCTCATTTACTGGCCCCATTGGCAGAGGGCACCATCTCACCCTTATACCTCCTCCCTATATGGCAAATAAACTATGAAGAACAAGCATACACTTCGGATGTCCCCACCGTAGTCTGCCTTGTGAAAACGAACAAACACCCTTAAAATACAGAGAGAGCACTTTCTTTCATAAGAAAACAAAATATATTGATAAATAAAGAATGAAAGCAGCAACAAGTAGGGCAAGGAATCCTGTATATCCAAAAGGTAACTACAAATCAGAGCATAAAACATAAGCAAACAGGTAATATCCTCTAATCAAGTTGCGAACAACCCAAAGTGAGCTTTGTTCATTATGAAAAATCAATTTAAGATATTCTTATGAGACATTATAATCTCATCAATTAAAGCAATAGGATCAGAAAGGTACCAAAGGGGGACCAAGAGACAGAGACAAGGAATGCAACAGAAACAATGCAATCTGATTGTAAAAAGAACTCATTTTGGCATGCATACTTTTTTTCCTTCATAGAAATAAAATAATTTTTCAAATGACATGAGATGTTATCCAGAAATGTGAACAATCCAAAAATGGTTCCTTTGACTCACAATAAATAGAAGTAAAGGCAACGAGCAACTATCTTTTTTCTTTTTCCATCTAACCTCTTGCCTCATTACAGCATAATATTATAGCATTATATTTTGAGTTATTGCATTTCATTTCTTTTCCTTCACATTCTTAATCCAGTCTAACATAGTTTCATAGACAGTCTGTCCATTAACGACATCAAGAAAATCATGAAATAATTCACAGAACTATATCACAATAAATACCAGCTTTTCTCCAGGTTTCATTTGCGCAGTTGGTGTTGGAGGGATAATAACTTCTTCATACCCTTTGTAATGTTTCCTGATAGTACCTTGTGGAAGTGCAGTTACTGCTAATGAATGAGACCCAGGGCCAGACCCAATCAGATCATCCAATAGATTTTTCCTTTCACTTGCTTGAAGTAAAGAAGCAAAGCTTGCAGCCGATGCATCATTCTCAACCCCATGTTCTATTCCACGTCTGTTTCGCTTTTCCTCCTTCCGCCGAAGTTTATCAATTTGCCTTTCAGATTCAGTCAGGACAGTAACCTAAAACAGAAGCTAGAATGTGAATTATTGGTGAAATTTAGCCTTCTAACGACTCAAATTTTTTATTACAAACAAACATGCATATATATTGATGATACCTGGGTACCATAACTAGGCATACGTGGTTGAGTGCTTGAAGCCATTTTGTCTGATTTCAGTACTGATAACCCATGATGGATAGCATCAACAAGTTCCTTCCGATGCTGGAAAAGGAAAGAAAAAGAAAACCTCAACCATAACCCTTAAAATAGTAGAATTTGTTCTTCTGAGACTTATTCAATGAACAAAAATATTTTTATGAGCATGACTATGGTGTAAAGAAGAGAGAGAGATTGAGAGAGAACTGAAAATGACTGTTTAGACACTTCAATTTCAGTCTAGTTCTTTCAGTGTTTCACTTAGCATCCATTTCTAGGTGGCATATTGTCCTTTCACATAAACAAAAGGAAGTTGAAGTTGCTGAGATAAATCAATCAATAAATTCAGAAAAAAAGCAACTTATGCCATCTTTTGTAACTATACTTGTAATTCCTCATAATATCAAGATAAATCGCTGATCCGAAAAATGTGAGCATAGTTCACAGTCACACTTTGCATCTACTAAAGACTAAACTTGAGAGATAGCAAGTAAGATAATTACAAATAACTCAAATTAGTCCATACCGAAATTAGATCTTGAACAGTTCCAAATGCACTATCTCCAACAAGATCCAATAAGTCACTGGCTATCTGAAAGATGGAAGGCAGAAAAGTATGAAGACCTTGGCTCTGAGGCACGCATGCTCGAAGTTGCAATAAAAAAGTGTATACTCTAGTGACTATTAACCAGTACCTCCTCACCCGGTTTATCAGAATCAAGCACACGGCATATTGCCATTGCTAGATCATCTCGGGAGAGCTGTGAAGCACTTTCTCTAACTATCTGGTCACATGCATCTCTTAACCAAGTTAAATTGAATTTTCCACTATCAGCAACAGCATGATTCCATTCATGGCCATTATGACCATACCGTTCATCATTAAAAGAAGAAGAAGGTCCAGGTCCAGCACTTTCCTCGCGGAGTAGTTCCCCATTCTCCAATGTAACATCCACTAGAAATCTGACTGGAGGTTGGAAAACAAGGTCAGCACCAAACTCTAGATCATTGCCACTACCATTTATATTGCTTTCAGAAGCAAGTGTATCCCCATGGCCAACAAGCTGCAAACTAGACAGCCTCCGAGCTTGAGTGGCAACTCTGTGGATGTTAGCATCTGAAACCGCATGACCAATAAGCTTTTGTAATTCTGACCTGCATTTCAATAAATACTTGCTGTAATCATAACTCAAGGAATCCTCGTTATCATTAACATTTTCATAACCAAGATCAAATACAAGTGTACTACAGTTTCTGCATTCTGAAAGTCATGTTGAGAAACATAAATTTCAGCATGGCACACTTAGATATGCTATGCTCCAAAAACAAACGGCTTGGTCAATATGAAGAATGAAGTCCTATTGATAGGACAATTTTTACTACTAATTCAAAGCTATAGCGACTCATGGATTTCTTTGTATTCATGTCCCGGTTCATCTTTTTTTTTTTTTCCTCTCTATTACTGGGCTCAATGAGCCTCTCTATTACTACAGTGAGTAGCCCTTGCCCCTCCCCTAACCGCCACAACACCAATAATTTCACCAATTCCAGATGCACGGATGGAATTTCTTCCCTCCCACCCCCCACCAATAATGCTATATATAATTCAAATCAAATCAGAGTATAAAATCTTTACTTCTTCTTGTGAATATCCGAATCAACAACGTCCTCCTCTCCTTGCCCCGGTCCACCAAATAAATGGTATGCTGTAAGTGCCACCTCTCGAAACTCCTCAGAGGGACACTCTCCATCTACAAACTCCAATACTGCTCCAATGAACTGCTTATAGGCTTGTCTGACTTCTGTTGAGGCTGTTTTCCAAGTGCTTACTGACTTTAAAATCGTTCTACTAAACAACAAAATCCTTAACGTAGTGTCATAATACAATATTACCTTCTTCCCATCGATCAACAATCTTCCTTCCAAGCTCTGATTCATTAAGTGAATTTGCAGTTCTGCATCACCCAAAAATTCCAATAAACAAAAAGTCACAACAGAAAATCAGCAAATTAGCAATTTGAACTACTTAACAAGTTAAAGCAGTACAATTCTTGAAATCATCATTAAACAAAACAAATGGAAGTTGAAAAGAATAACAAATGAAGCCGATAATTTTCTTTTAATGTCTTTTCGTCTCGGTAACTCAAATTACGTTTTTCTCAATTTATTACACTATTTCATTAATTTTCCTGCCATTTTGTACGAAACCAAACGGAAGATAAATCATAGTTCTATTCTCTTTTCTTTGCAAATTAGTATCATTACTGGCGAGACTTGAGGCGGTTTTGGAGGATGATCTTTCGCTGGAGATAAGCTTGATCGACATCGAACGGGTCTCTAAGAGAATTTGTCAAGCGAGGCAACTGCACTTGCATTATACTGTATAACCTTAAACCCTAGAAAAAGAGAGTTCGTGTTGCCGCGTGGATGAGAAGAGAAAAAAAAATGGTGGTCAGTGAAGAGACGACGAAGCAGTGGAGCAAGTACGGAATTGAAATTTTTCGCAGGTATGGTTTAAATATAGATTTTTGTAAACGAGTCGGAACGGAATGGTTTGAACCGGGTTTAGATGACTCGTTCGATTGATTATTTGGATCTTTTAGCGAGACAGAGTGGGCTTTACTGTGCTCTTGGGCTGGGCCCTTTAAAAGTTTCCATTCGTTTCTTCTTTTAATTACTGTGTATTTATTTTTTCTTTTTATTTTTCATTTATTGCATCATCGTTTCAAAGCAAAATTCAAATTCAATGAAAATTTTACTTGCGCAAAAATAAACACAATTTTTTTTATGAATATATGAAATGATTTTAAAATTCCTTTTAAAATTTTAAAATGTTTCCGATTTATTCTTTATTTTATATAGATATTAATTTGATAAAATAGATATTAAAAATAAATAATTCACAAAACTGATCTAAACTATAATGAAATATGGAAAGAAGGACAAATCGAAAATTAATTTGCAAGCAAAAACAGACACACGTTCATTTCAATCAAATGAAGGAAAAAGAAATAAAGAATCAAAGAGGATCAAAATGACACATCACTTCAGTAATGATATAAATCAGAAAGATATAATATGTGGGCTCCACTGCCAACCTGCATGGTTGAACTTCTTCTAACAAAGGTCGTAAATTTTTTGCAGTAAGCCAAATTCAGAGTGGTGAATGGTGATTATTATTGTCTGCTTTTGCCTTTGGCTAGTAAAGGAATGGCTGCAGTGAAATGGCATCCTGCTATTGAAAAATCATACATTATTCTTGTTTTGAGGTTGGAGGGGTTTATGGTTAGCTTTTTTTCTTTTTCATAAATATTTTTATTTTTATGTATTTAATTTCTTATTTTACTGCTTTACAAGATAAATTAATAAAATTTATACTGAAATATTTTCCTTTTAAAATAATTTTATAATTTTATCTCTCCATTTCTCATGTATTGAAAAATATTATTTTTATGTTCTCTGAAACAACCAGACTGTTGATTTCGAGCTAGGTTTGATAAATGGTAATGGAGGCAAGAAGGGCCGGAGGTAGCTCAAACATTTTTTTTTTTGAATTTTGCCTCTTAAAATAGTAACTTTTTCAATTTTATCCACTGACATTTTTAATTTTGCCTCTCAACTTCAACCTTTTTTTTTACCATCTAGCTTCAGTTCTTGCTTTGTCGGTATCAATAAAAATACAGTGAAGCTCAATTTGAGTTTGAAAAATCAAACTAGTTTAAAATTTATAATTTTAAATAAAAAATATCCTTTTATAAATTTGAATTCGAGTTCGAGTTCTTCTTATTAAGTCTATTAAACAATCCAAGTGAACTTTTTTTTTAATAGCAACCCACAACCCTGCTTTAAGCTTAACTGATGAGGAACTTATTCCGCTTGGGTATGCAATTTACTATTATTGTATCATATCGCAATTCTGGAAAGAAAGACTTGATATAAAGCTAAGTCTTTTCGCCGGAATTACTGCAATAAAATGCAGTTGGTTTGTTTTGTGTGTTTTTTTTTTTTTCTTTTTTTGTAAATAGTATACCTTACAAACCTTTTGTTGGATGATAGCTTTTATAAATGGCTATTTGTAGTTTTCTTGCAGAAACACTAATGAGAACATAACCAAAATGCAATATAGAATTTAAAGATTTTTTCTTTTGTACTAGAAAGAAAATGTAAAGAATTTAGTATAACATAATAAGTTGAACTCACTGAGTTACTAAGCTGATACATAATTTATAAGATACTGTCCTGAGTATATCTCTACTAAGTTCAGACATGACATTTTCTTTTCTTGAGAATCAACATAATAATAAAGTTTCGGGATTGATCGGTTTACTTCTTAGCTTTTAGCTCTTTATACTGTTTTAACAGTGTCTATGCAAGTATTTTGCAATTTAAAATAGTTAATGGACCATAACACATTGAGAAATGAAAAATATTCTTTTGTAGAAAGAGAGTTTTGACAATTATTTTAAGGCAAAAGGAGTGTTTGATTTTGAAGTTGGGGAATCCAATTTTGCCATTAAACTTGGTGCAGCTCAGTTTAAAATTGAATAAAAAAATAGAACTGTTGGAGCAAAAAGTCGAGGAATTTTAGACCAAAGAGAGCAGTACAATGCAGTAGAAGAGTCACAAACAAAAAGATAAGATTAGCTCGTCTTTCCATGAAACAATGTCCTTTTCCATGGAGAAAAAACAGAGAATTGAATAGTCGTGTATATTATTGTAGATAACAAAAAAAGCACTTAGAAACCGACAACAAACTTGGGCCACCTTCACCCCACAATCTGCTGCGTCACTAATCTGTGTCTAGATAGCGCCACTAGACTGCTAACACCTCCCTATTTCATTTCTCTCTCTTTCTCACAAACCCACAGACAGTCCTATACTCTCTTTCTCTCTCTCAGTGGTTCTGCAAAAAACCTTTTTTCTTGGCAACATTGCTACGTGCCTCTAAGCTCTATTAGCTTTGTTTGATCAGTAATGGCTGTTTTAATTTTTGCAATGCTCATGCTGTTCATGACTGGCCATGCTAGTAAGCTTCTGCATTAACCCCTTTTTTTTCACTTTTTTCTTTTTAAAAATTTGGCCTTTTTTATTTCTTCCATTCTTGCATACAAATAAGGCTCCGAGCCGTGATCTTGCCAAAAAATTCTCATTTTCTCCTCTTTTTTTCCTGCCGATATTTAATCTAGTACTGCTTCTAGTTCCAGTTAATAACTGCTTTTAACTAATTTTTTTGTGCAGGAATGTGTTTTTTTGCTCTATTAAATATATTAATGTATTTTCTCGTGTGAACTTTTACTGCCCTCAATGTAGTGTGTGTGTGTGTGTGTTTCATGATGCTACCATACTTAGTTTTCTTTTTCTTTCTTTTTGAGGATTTTTTTTCATCCTTTATTTGTTTGCATTTTCTGTGTACTATCTGGAGGGGATAAAGCTGCCAACTTGTGCCTTTCATTTTCGAAACCTTCCCTATCTCTTCTCTTGTTTTTTTGTTCAGATTTGATTTCATTTTCAATCTCTGTATTCCAGGGATGCTTCACTCTCACAAGTCCCTCCTCTCTCTCTCTCTTCAAATGGGTTAGTTTCTGTGTTGCTTTCCATATTTTCTATTTCTAATTTTTTTTTTCTCTCCTTGTTTTTGGTTAGGCTGCAATTGGTGTGTCTGCAAGGACATGAGTGACACAGTCCTTCAGAAGACTCTAGACTATGCTTGTGGAGCTGGGGCTGACTGTGGCCCTATTCATCAAAATGGTCCTTGCTTCCAACCTAATACCGTCAGGGCCCATTGCTCTTATGCAGTTAATAGCTATTTCCAAAAGAAGGGCCAAGCTCAAGGCACTTGTGATTTTGCTGGCACTGCTACCGTTTCTGCATCTGATCCTAGTAAGCCATTGCTGAAATCCCTTTGCTTGTATCAGCCTCTAAACATGTTTTAATAAAGAAAACGAGGCACCAAATTTTTGCTTACCCTTTTTATTTTCTGTGATTCTTGTAGGTGTTAGTGGCTGTTCTTACCCAGCTACTGTCAGGTATACTAAGGCGTTTAACCTTTTTATTATTTCCTTTGGGATATTTGCACTACTTTACTGTTTTAATTTGTCTGGTTTGGTTGGTGTGTTTTTGGTTTCTATTTCCCTTTTTATTTGGCACTAAAATTTATTGATTAAAAAAATGCATGGTGTCAACCCAGATCTGACACATTTTAGCATAGTGATTTACTGATTGAGGGGTGCCCTTAACATTTTGGTGAATGGGGCACCCCTTCTTTCTTTAGGGCATATGCCAAAATAAGACAGCCTTTGGCTAGTTGGCTTTACAGAATCCAAACAGTTTAAAATTGGAAGAACATACCATTTGTGGGAAAGTGAATTTCTTGCCGGTAACCCGTTTTTTCTTGGTCCCTTTGGAGCTCTCTTAGATTTCATATTATAATCTTGAATGTGGAAGAAGAATCTTTGGCATATATTTTAAAGTCCAGCCTGTATCTGGCGTCTAAATTCACATTAAATTAGAAAAGTACATCTTCTTGTCCTTTTTTATTCATGAAATTTAAACAAGCTGCACCTAAGGGTAACTCTGTGAACTTAAGACCCCTTGTCGAGATTCCAAGCTTTTAGTTTTGACTGATTAGCTGTTTGGCAGAAACAAAAATAAGGCAGTCGGTCCAGTAAAAAAAAATTTGGACTTGAATGAAGTATCCTTATGAAGTCTGGCTATCTAAATTTAGTGTACCTAGTTTATGGATATGCTGCTGACTTGTCTAGCTATAGGTTTGTTTGCATTTTTCACTGTAACTCTGGCATTTTTTATCTGCTTGGTGGGATGGGCATCTTTCATTTTATAAATGGGAAAAAGGGTTGCTTTTTGTAAAAATTTTGGGTCCCCATCACTGTTTTCTTGAAGATGATGCTTTTTGTTTGTAGAATGCGTAACATCCTTCTTTTTGTGTTTTTTTATTTCCGTTGATTAGATTCAAAATGAGCGCTCTTTTTGTCATTTTGACTCTTATTGCAAGTGCATGATGATGTCTTAAATCTCCTTTCACTTTCAAAAGAAATAAAAAGATGCTTCAATAATTAGGATCTATAGCCTTTCACTGAGGTTAAAATTTACTGGAAGATTGAAGTGGAATGCAATTTATCTCAAACAAAGACATTCCATGCCATTACTTTTTGACACAGATAAACTTGCATATATTCATTTCTTTAACATACTGTAGCACTTTTGATTGTTGATCAAGATTAAAACTTTGAATTTTTGAAAATATTTCTTAAAAATTGAAAGGAAAAAGGCATTTCAATACCATTTCTTGAGGATGTCTTTGGTCAAAAAGTGCATGTATGGCTAAGGTAAAGTAGTGTAAGGGAGCAAGAAATATAGCTACAAGACTTTTTTTTCACATTGAAGAACGAAGTGTTTGCTTCCACCAAGGTGGTGGGGCTTTTACCTTGAATAAGGATTTAATAGTTGTACATCAATGGCCTTGGGATCAATGAGTTGTATTGGGATTGGAGCCATCTTTTGAAATATTGGGATTATCTTGAGAACTGTGCATACGTGGTCCCACAATCTAAAGTTGCTCCTACATCTGTTGGATAATTTTTCTGAAATCGCTGTTCTGGAATCTGGATGTTTTTTATCTTCTTATTTTGGCAAAATACAGTTTTTGGTTTCTTGAACTATCATAATTAGCACAAACTAATTAACCATGATTGAGATAATAAATTTTCATAATGTAGTAGCACAAACCTGCACTGTGCATAGACCCAAGTAGTTCATGCAGCTTGTTACTCCTCTTCCCCTTGCCTAGGACTCATAAATTCAAGCAGTGATTTAAAAAATCAAAAAATGAAGAAACAGAAAATGGTCAAATGATTAAACCAAGGATTCCCTTATTTAGAGTAGAATTGTCTCTATAGACGAATTCTGGATTGCATTTCTGAATCCCAGAATGTAATTTCTGTGACAGGCATTGAGAATGTTGCTTTTATGTTGTTTTTGAATTGCAAATTTCTTCATAAAATTTCTCTCACATGGATTTTGAGCTGTATCTTACATGGTACAGCACATGTTTGTGGAAGGGATGGAACCAGTTTTTGTCCTGTGGAATAATTCCTCCTGTTTGCAAATCTCTTTTTTGCATATCCCTAATTCAGTTTTTTAATAGATAGTCCTCATGTTACTTCCCCAAAATACTTGAATTATGATGCACCTAAACATGATATGCCGTTCCCCCAAGGAAAGAAAAAAGTGAGATATATTTTCTTCACCTTCCAAAATCTGTCCTTTTTTTTTTCATTTTCCTCCATCTCGTGATTTCTGAAATTATTTGTTTTCTGGTGGAAGAATTAGAATTTAGTTGCTGTTGGCTCTGTTAGTACACTTCAGAATTATAATTGAAATGGAATACTGAGAAGTAATCATCGGTTAAATGCCCAAGTACCTTCTCAAGAACCAAAAACAAGAAATTGGATCGATTGTGTAGATTGGATCTTGCTTATTCACTGATCTATCTGCAATGAGAATCAAGATATAAATATCAGTTTTGTTATTTTCTTTTCAAAAGCTTTCATAACTAGGGTTATGTGATAAACATATCATATGAATATCAAACTTGTGGGAGGTGGCAATTAGCAATAATTTGGATACTTCTGAGAACTTAGTCGATGAAGGTTCCAAATGAAGAGACCTTGTTTTTTTTTTTTTTTTTTCTTTAATCTTTTTCAGCAATTTGCAACCAGTAAAAACGGAAAAGAACCCTTGCCTGCATTACATTCAAGTTTTCTTAGTTTGTGAAGAGTCCAGTGCATCTTATGTCATAGTTTCCAAATTTTGTTGATGATAGAATTGGATATGTTGTGTATTTATGTGTTGTAATTTAAAGCAGAACTTCATTTTTATTTAATGAGCTACAGCATTAGGAAGTTCAGTGGCCTATTCCATCACCATCTATTTTGTAATTTCAGACTACTAATTTTGCAATGTCAAGCAAGATGCTTTTATTTTTGGAGCTACCCTTTATCCAAAACAAAACAAATATCCAAACTGTTACATGTCTAATCAAACAGGGCCTGATTATATGAACCTATCCGCTTTCTATCTGTGCAGACTTAATGTGATTTTCAAATTGTTTTAGATTATACAAAAGTGAAAATTTTTTAGCATTATTGGGTTGCTAGGCATGGTTGATGCTTTTCCCATCATATTGACTTGTATGTATATATAGTAATGAATTTGAACTTTTAGCAAACTTGTTCAATGTAATTATTATTTACATTTCAAAGCATTGCCTCTTTTTTTAACATTTTGTTTGGGTGTGCTTTGCTTTCTTTCTTCAGTGCTGCAGGAACTACCACAACTACTGCAACTCCAGTCACCACAAATCCATCCACCACCACACCTTCAACTACAATCCCGTCAAACACCACACCTTCGACCACTATGCCATACACTACAACACCTTCCAATGGAGTCTTAGGAGGCATTGGTTCCGGTCCAACTGGAGCTGGAATAAACACAGACATTACTGATGGTGGGTTCAGAGTTCAAGAAACTAGCTTGTTCTCGTTCCTTTCGACTCTTTTGATTTCAGGATTGATGCTTTTGTGGGGTTGAAATGCAAAATCTTGTGGCCAAGGTGGCGGTTCTGAGGTGGGGTAGAGTGGTCACAAGTGGTGCTGATTATCAATGTGCGTATGTAGGTGTATGCATGTGATTCTGCAGTTGTTTATCTAAGGACATGATATGCTAGCTAAGTTTTTGTTTGTTTCTTCTCCTCTCCTACTTGGGCAAAAAGATGGGCTTCTTATTCCTTTTTGGATGGTTTTGTGGTACCTAGCTAATGGGACAACTCTCTCTCTCTCTCTGTATTTTTTTTTTTTATTATTATTATTTTTTTTCTTTTCTCTGTTTGTAAACCAGATTTATTTAGATCTAGAAAAGCAGTGATATAGTTAGTGTAATGAGAGTTTGTTACCCCAGTTCTAAATAGTACTGCAAAACCTGGTTTCTTACCATTATTATGCAAGGCTGCTTCTGGTTTATGGATGTGAAATCTCTTTACTTGGAAAATAAAATCCTGGGATTTGAAGGATATTTTTGCAATAAAATTAGTGGATTACATTCTATTATTAATACAAGTTAATTGAACTTATAAGGAATGATTCAAGTGGCAAAACGGCACTGCGTTAGAGTCAAAGGGATGATCAGAATTTGATATGGAAGAACAATTATAAATCCCTAAATAAGATAAGTGAAGAAGCGTCTACACGGAAGAACAATCATAAATTTTTCCGGATATGTTGACGCGATTAGAGTTAATACGGATACAATTTATATACTTAATTTAGGAAAAATTATAATTTTAAGGTTTAAATTTTCAAATTTTTTCTATTTTGGTGTCTGAATGAAAAATACTATCAATCGGATTCTTAAATTTTGTATTTTTTGCAATTCGGCATCTCCAATAAATTTTTATATTCGAAAATATAGTTGGGCAATTATGAAACCTAATTTTAATGAGCTAGCCTTACGCGCATTAAATTTCATCACACCTCATGGCACGTCACCTCCACGTCAATAATATTACTTCTCAATTCTCCTATTTACCCCTCATTTAATGCATTCACACCTATCTTAATCCACTCAATATTGACAAGAAAAAAATTAAAACTGAATTATATATATAATTTTAAAGAAAAAAAATCTTCGTTAAACTGAATTGGCACTTTACTTTTTGAGCTTTTCCTTTTTTTTACAGATTTTTTAAATTTTTAATAGTTTATTGATCATTTATTTCTTTATCAACAACACTTAAAATAATTATTTACGTATAATTATTATTTTGAAAAAATAATTTCAAATACAAATAATTTTAAATACAAAAGTTTATCTCTTTTTCTCTTTTTACCTACCGTTTTTGAAATTGAATGAACAGAAACTATCAATGAGAAATCTCTCTATATATATTTATCGTACATAATTTTTTTTTACCATTAGAAGTACTTTTGGTTTACGTTTTTCAATCTTGTGATGGTATTGGTTCTTATATTCAACATTATTATGTTGTTTAACAGGGAAAATTGAAAGTATCATAAGGATTCATCAAAATTTCAAAATTCTGAGGTAATTATTGTATATTTATGTAATTTTTTTGTGGTTTTCTATTTTAGAATAAACTCTTTACTGTTTATTTTTATTATTATTATTATTATTATTTTATGGTACTTTGTTGTAACTGCCAAATAGGGTTTGACAATAATACGTAATCAGGCCATTTAAAGCAACAGACAGAAAATTCATGAGTCACAGTCTTAAAACTATTGCCATTTTGACCTGGCCTGAGTTGGTAATTTTACGAGAAGAAAAACTAAGAGTGAGCATTCACTTTAATTGAATCCGAGCACATCAAATTAGTTCGGTTTGGTCTAGCGGAATAGATTTTATAATGACCAAAACTGGACCGGATTCTATAATCAGATCGGATCTGAAACATATATTTTGGGTATAAAAAAATTAATTCAATTATCTAAGTAAAAGACAGAATCAAAATAAAAAACTGAACCATAAACGATTTTTTTAAAACTGAACAAATCAAACTAAAATGAGTTGGTTCAGTTATTTGGTCCGGACCGAATGCTCTTCATCCTAAGAAAAACCACATTTTAGTAATAAAAACTAAATTAAATGTGTATTTTTTAAGGAATAATTTAAAATTAAACTTCAATCCTTTTAAAATATAAATTGCATTTTAATATGACTAACTGTAAGTTAGCTGGATGATACAGTTCACGTGTGTAGTAATAAATGACATGATAAGTATAATTTATCTGAAAGTTTTTTTTTAAAAAAAAAGGCGAACCCGTAAGAAATTTATATATTCACAAAATAGAAAATGTGGTTATTATAATTTTTTTTTTTTTATTTTTCAAACAACCAAGACATTGCTCTACCTTCCATATATAGTGAAAAGGAAATTTACACACAAGAAGAATTGAAATTCCCTTGTTTAGTTCAATTTTTGTTTTCAAAATTTGAAGAGCTACCCATTGATAGGACCCTCATGGACAAGGTATAAGATGATTCTTCTTCTTCTTCTTCTTCTTTTAATGGCATTTCTTTTGGAATATATAAGCTAAATTATTTATTTATGTGTTTGTAACTTCAAATGTATGTGTAGATTGAGTTTTTGACAATCTCCTTGCCTTTTTACTGTGCTGGAATTGTGTTAGACTTTGTGTTTTTTAACTTCTTTTGCCATCTGAAAAATAAATTAATTCTTGAATATTTAGGATTGATTTGGTACAAATAAATTTTATAATCTTTTAGGTTTATAAAATAATTACACTTTTTTGAATTTAATATAATTAAATAGAATTCTTGATAAAGATTTAATTTGTATTTTAAATTTAGTTATATGATTAAAATCTTAATTAAATAAACTTATTATTATTAGTTTAATAATATAAAATTAATTTTATTTTTATTTTTAAGATTTCGTATATATCATTAACTCTAAATTAATGCATCTATTTTTTTTATTTCTAATCAAACAATAAATGTGAAAGAATTAATAAGAAATAAGTTTTTGAAAAAGTAAAATACTGATTTGATTGTATTTCATCAGATGAGTTTATAGACCGAGTCTATTTAAGAGTTTTTTCAAAATATGACTCTGTCCATTTATTGAAATACTAATATAATATTTTATTTGGATAAAAGATAAAAATTATTAAAAAAAAGAAACTACATCAAACAAAAAAGATAGATGAGTATAAGTTATAAAATTTCCACTATAAAATTATAAAATGAATTTTATCTTAATTAAATATTAGTTATTAATGAAAATAATTTATATAATAATTGTACTAAAATCAGTATATTTATTATATTGTAAAATATATTAATTAATATAAATAAATTTATAAACGAATTAATTTATGAGTGTACTCACGAGTCACGAGTATAACGAACGAGCAAATTCGTGAGACTTATCGCGAATGACTTGATTTATTTACCGCTCTATTCTGCCGAGATGAGCTTAATTACCCCATCAATGACTAAACTGCGCACGCTATTTGCTCCGACTCGAAACGGCGTTTGCGCCAGCCAGCCCCCTCACGTTGTTCTCCGTCTCGCTCACTCTCGGTGTCGTTCTTCAGCTTAATAGAGCACACGATCATGGGTACAACTGAATTTACAATTTGTTTTTTTTAGCTTTCCAATTTCAAAATTTGACTGGGGCTATTCATCGAACACTTACTATTCACTGTCACTTAAAGTTTTATGTTTACTGGCTAACCCGTCTCTTGACGTTATGTTTGGCAGGTTGAACAGTGTTATGTTTGTGGTTATGGCAGTCTTGGAAAATGTCTTGTACTCTGTGATCGTTGCAAAGCTCATAAAGATGTGTATGTATACTTTTCCTGTTCATTTTCTTGATGCTTTAAGTGCTAGTTATCTTTTTTTTCTTTTTTTTTTTTTTCTAGTCAAGTTTTACATTTATTCTAAGATGTCTTACATTTATCATTTGTCAAATAATTATGTGTTCTACTGTTCTTCATAAACCTCGTGCACTGGATCAATTTAATGAATATTCATCTGGTTGTGGCTTTGTTGGTGATAGTTGGGCTCTGTTAGACAAGGATGTTGCAATGCAACTAAGGTCGAGAAAAACACTTCGGTTTAAGAACAATTAAAAATTAGTTGTCGAAGTCTTTTGTTATGGTATGGCTATAAAAAGTGAAAGCAGCTTAGTGGGGATTTTATTTTATTTTATTTTGTTTTATTTTTTTTGGAAAATCAATTCCATAAGCAATGCTGAACTCTTATAATTGTTATGCTCTTCTAGCTGGCACTTTTTATTTTTTTAAGTTCATTTTACTTTTATTTCCCTTCAGACATTGCACACATAACAATAATAAGGTAATTCCAAAATTTTGGTTTTGTGAAAATTGATGCTCTAGCAAGCAAGGTTCACTGGACACTCATCCAAGAGGAAATTCTCTTATTGCATCAAAATCAAGCCCCACTGGGTTAGCTATCCATGAAAGCAACGAGCTTTCTCCAATTGAGGAGGAACCAACTGAAGTTGGTGATGATGCATTCTCAAAAGAGAAGGGATGGAAACCAGTCAATGGAAGTTTTATGGAAAAATTTATCAACCTCGAAAAGGTATCAAGTGAGGCGGCGAAGCAAGCAGCTGAAAGAGCATCATGCCCATCATTGGCAATGAAGAAGCCTTCATTTTCTCTGAGGCATTTGGGCGCTTCACTGTTCCTGAGACATTCGGGTGACGAGGCTGGACAAGCACTTGATGAAATACCACCTCCATCTTTTCTAACTGGGAAATCTCCACAGCTGCCTAATTATTCAGGCCAAAAGAAGCAAGCAATTAATGAAAAATTATCGGCTCCCACACCAGCAAATCCTTTGTGCTCATCAAGGCGTGGTGATAAGAAATCGATCTATGAAGTGGTTACTCTAACTCCTTTAGGTGTGAAATCTCAGCTATCCCCTAGGCATCCAAGGAATAAGCTTTCAGGCAAGAAATGCTTCAATCTCATGCATGACTTATTTATTTGTGCTGTAATTTTCAGGTTTTTTTTCCCCCCTTCTTATCTACCTTAATTAGATGTATGGTGGTTATTTATTATATTTCTCCAATTGTTTTTTGCCGTATCCATGAGTAGAGAGGTCAAGTATATAAATTAATGAACAGATGTATTACATTCAGACACATGTATGTTTGCCTTCTATGGAAGAAATCATAGATTAAAACCAGAAATAGTAGACTTGATATTGTAATGCTTTTAGAATTTAACCAGTTACTTTTGTTAGAGTTAGGTTTCTTCTTTTGCAAAACATTTTCTCTGTAATTGGTTGTGCTCAAAACGTTGTTGGGGAGTTTATGAACAATAAAATTAGATTTAGCTTTGAAGATCTCTCTCTCTCTCTCTCTCTCTGAGCCCATCCTAAATCCTATGTTTTCCACTAGCTTTTTCTCTAAAGCAATGTATTTCTCTTTGGTTTAGATCACCACGATCAAAATGTTCAAGTTAGTCTAAATGATTTGCCAATCGCGAAACAAGAGTGCAATAATTTTTACCTTTTGGTGAGAAAAAAATGTATTCAACTTTCACTTTTTACAGAAACATATGAAAGAAAAGGATTTTATTAATAAAATAGCTAATGATAAATTCTGACCATCTACAGATAGGCTTATTCAGTATCTGCAACTATATGTGGCTTTTGGTTTAGGCATCTTCCCTGAGCATTTTATAATGGAAGGCTAAATAATGAGAATTGGTAAATGGATTGACCAGAACTTTCCAAACCAGGGACACCTAAGTGAAAAGAACAAGGAGTGGTAATTGGATTTTTATGGATTCTTGGATTGTGAATTGTTATATTCATCTTTTTTTCTCTTGGAATGATAATTGGTAATGACTTTCAAACTTATAATTAATCTATTCCATAAATAGTTCTTAACATAGACCCTTCTTTTATGTTGGCTTCAATTTTGATGCAAAATCTGGCCAGACAGAAGTGCCAAGTTACATTGAATCTCTCATTTTTCTTGTTCTTTTGGGACTACTGAGTACATGAATTACGCTTTCTCTTAGTACCAAATTTAATGTTCAAGTTGTTGAAACAGGATTTCTATTATTTCTAAAAGCACTGGTATGCACTTGACTCTATTAAGACACCATTACCTGTCCATCGACTTATTGGTGTGTTCTGATCTTGGGCAAGTTTTGTTCGAAAGGTGTCCTTACTGGTCCTTGTGTGAAGAGCTAGGGAATGAGGAGGGCCACAGCCCTTCAGCCCTTGTGACACCAATGACACTGCCGCCCCTTCCTTCCTTACCCTTACCTTTATAAGCTCTACTGTACACATCCATGTCTATCCAGGTGTAGCTTTTGGTTCCACCAATTGTCCATGCTGGGATGACTTGTTAGTTAAGGTTTTTATCCTTAATAAACTTTTAACTTGAATTTTGAATCCTTGTTTTCCTAAGGCATTGTGTTTGCATGGTTGAATGACAGAGCCTAAGTTTACCTTGAGCCTCTAGTTAGTTAAAGTGTAATGAGATAGTTTAGTGGGCTTGGATTTGGGGTTTGAAATGCTGAGTTATCAACTCCTTTTAGTCCTTGCTTAGACTTGACAAATGAGTGGCTTGAGTAGGTTGATAAATGAAAATTCTAACCTGTAATTTGAGACTGTTTTTTGTTGGGTTACATTGATGCACAAGTGATAAATATAAAATATTAAACACCAATTCAACAGAGTTATTAATGTAGTTTGATTTGAGTTGATTAGTTTTTAGTGGGTCGTAAAAAGTAACCGAATCCTATTTCTACCAGTGGACTCATAGGATTGGGTTAGGTTTTTCTCAAGTCTAGTTGGGCTTTCTATAAAGCAAAAATTTCGGGGCCTCAATCTTGTCATAGTTAGTGGTATGGATATCTGCTGCATGAAATACTCAAGGGAGCCACGATGACTGATTTCTTCGAACGGCATCACCACACCTTGTCTTGCACCAGCACTAAATGCCATTGAAACTAAAATAAACAAAAATCTTGGATTTGTTTTTGTTTGGTGTGAAACATTCCCTTTCCGTTGTTTGCTTCCAAAAAATTCTGGCCAAAAGCATTATACGGTCACTTTTATAGTTCTATTCAAACAAGTGGTTTGCCTTGTATGATGCCTTCACCATGTAACAACCCTTTTATTTATGTCTAATTGCTCGCAGAATAAACTGTCATATGCATCTTTATACCAAAAAATGAGTTTGTTGCTGTTCAAGGAGTGTTTTTCTGTAGGAGCAAAGCAAAGCACTTCTTACACCAAAAAAAAAAAAAAAAAAAAAACAAAAAGAGAAAAGAGTTTTGTGGAAACAAGGTAGAGCATGCTCTTAAGTCCAAGATTCTCCCGTCCATCCTTATAATTATTATGCCTTAATTAGTCATTATTGTAGGCATCTAGTTTAAATTTGTGAAATCCGACTTCTTTTTGACATTGGTATGTATATGTGATTTCATCTTCCATAATATTAAATTATATCATAGGGGCATTATTATATCTAACAATGCAGTAATTAATAAATTTACTGTTAAAGAGACGTGACACATGTGAAGACATCTTCGATGGTACCATAATAACCGTGCAACATCATTAAAAGATATCGCTTAAAATAATCTGATGACATTGAAACACTGATTTGTTAATTTTTTTTTTCTGCTGGCTTATTAATTTAGAGTTTTGTAGTTCTATTGTCTCATGCATTGAATCTGTGGTTTAATATTATTGATAATTGTTGCTTCCTTGAGACTTCATGACATTTTTAGTAATATCTTGATGTCTTCTATTCTTGATAATGCTTGTAATCACTAATTATCCTTTATCATTTGAGTTGACCTCTGTATTACTAACTTCAAATAAATATTTTCTCAGGTAGAAAACGCTACTATGATGGTAAACCCGTAACTTCTGATATCGAAGAAATTCATGACATGTATTATCTGCTTGATTTTTGGACACACCAGTCAAACCGTCCTATGCTTGAATCTTCATGGAAGTGAGTAGTAATATCTCTCTTCATGGTGTTGCATCACGTACTGTATATTACTGAAGCATGGGATGACTTGGTGCAACCTCTGATATATGTGTCTCAATGGGCGTATTAGAGGACTAGTGTCTCTTATCAATTGGATAAAATGATATTAATTTGGTAAATGGAATTGAACTTACCATTCCGAGAACGAAATCAATCCAATCGGTACATTTTTAGACGAATTGTGATGAGATACTTTGTACTGGGTTGTTTGATTGGATAATAATTGAATCAACTAATATTTACGTCATGGTTGAATACATTACTAACTTTAGGTCTCTAAAATTAATGACGGCGGTATCATATGCACTAATAGATTGCCAAAAAGCTAATGTTAGTAATATTGTGAATGTAATAAGAAGTAACAACAAAGGCTAGGGCCCCAAAACCATGATTAGTAAAAGTGGATTTCAGACTTTTGAATCTCTTATTCTATCAACTTCTGGCATTTTCTGATCATGCCAAAGGAAGTTAAGGAAACTATTTGTTTGCCATGCACTTGTGAATTCCACACTTGACTTGGTCATAATTAAATTATCCATTTTTCTTGGAAATTTTGTTTTATTTTCTCATGTTTTCTTTTGACAGCAGTTATGGTAAAGAATTTGTCATTCTGAGCTATATAGGGACCTTTTCGCTGTTGACCTTTATAGCAAAATATTACAAGTCTTATTTGGATGCAGTATTGATCCCTGAGCCTTTATTTTTTTTATTTATTTTTCAATTTTCCTCTTATCACTATGCAGTGGAAGCTTCGAGATTCTCGATGAGGCGTTTGCTGGTAAATTCTATGGTGATTTTCAAGCTCATCTTCCACAGTATCCATGCATTGTTGATAGAAGAGTACATCAGTTTTCCAAGAATATGCCAAGAGTACTGCGCTTTGAGCTGCTGCGCCGTTGCAACATTTGGGCTGAGACCTTTAAGAGTGATTTTGCTCCTGATGATGACATCTCGCTTTATTTCTTCCCTGGAAATTTTGAGAGGTTTGTTTTGGATCTAATATTTGTTTTCTGTTGAAGAAGATGGGAATCTTAAAACTTGTACAAACTGTAGCTCCAAGCAGCAATTTGATCACCTGTGGAGGGTCATGGAGAAAGAAGATCTGGTAATGAGGAGTAGCATGAATGGTGTTGAGTTACTGGTATTCACATCCAAGCGATTACAAAAAGCTAAAGGCGAGTTCTTATTTCCTTTTTCCATGTTCCCCCCTGCTCTGGGTAAAATTTTAGTTGTTGCTTGTTATCTGAATTTTATTTTCTATACAAATATATTAATAGATTAATATAAATGATACTGATTGTAAATGCTGTTAAATCCCAACCCCATTTAAAGTTCAGTTATATAATATATGAAAATTAATTAAGCACCTGTATTGACAACACAACATCAAATTAATATCCTAATCATGTTACACAGTTTGCCTCCATGTTAATCTCACTTTCTCCGATAATCAGATTGTAATTATAGTAGTATGACAATTGACTGCATAGAATAGGCATATTGCAGTCCTCATTATCTGTGATTATCAAAAGAATTTTATGGCAGTGATGTGGTTTTAGCAGCTTGTATGAAGGCATTGGATGTGGATTTGACATGTTTGCATTGCATGAGAAGTTCTGGAAAACAGTGTAGGCATGAATAATCCTATAATTCATAAAGGCAATGACTAAATAATTATGTCGGGATCATCTCTGTCTCTTAAATATGATAACTTATTTACAAAATAAAGTATTGCTATTGTTACTTTTGCATTGGCACCAGGAGACTTTGAACTTTATGTCCATCTTGGCCTTAGCTATCAATTTTTTTCCATTTAATGTAACATTCAAGTCTGTCTCTTATATATGTATTGACTACAATAGTATGAGATGAGTTATTTCCTTTTAAACGGCACTAGATGCATTCCATCTATATCAACATATTAATAGACTTGCAAGCCAAACATGTTGAGCTTCTTGTTTAGACCTTTAATGTGTTTATGCTAGTATTACTTGAATGCTCAATACATATGATTGTTGTTGCAGAATTCAACTGGGAACCCTTCTTATGGGGAGTATTCCGCATTATGAAAAATAAGAATGTCTCTACTAGCATATCCACCAATAAACCATCTCAGATTCATGCCTTTGGAGTTGGGACTACAATCAAACCACAGTCCTCAATGAAGGAAATTAAAAGATTCAATGACCATGAAGTTCCTCTTGGGTTTTCTGGAAAAGGTGCTAGCAAGGCTGCTAATGAGGCAACCTTTGATGACCCGGAAGTTCCTCCTGGGTTTTCTGGAAAAGGTGCTTTCAAGGCTGCTAATGAGGCGACCTTTGATGACCCTGAAGTTCCTCCTGGGTTTTCTGGAAAAGGTGCTAGCAAGTCTGCTAATGACGCAACCTTTGATGACCCTGAAGTTCCTCGTGGGTGTTCTGGAAAAGGTGCTAGCAAGTCTGCTAATGAGGCAACCTTTGATGACCCTGAAGTTCCTCCTGGTTTTTCTGGAAAAGGTGCTAGCAAGGTTGCTAATGAGGCAACCTTTGATGACCCTGAAGTTCCTCCTGGGTTTTCTGGAAAAGATGCTAGCAAGGCTGCTAATGAGGCAACCTTTGATGACCCTGAAGTTCCTCCTGGGTTTTCTGGAAAAGGTGCTAGCAAGGCTGCTAATGAGGCAACCTTTGATGAGTCTAGTTTGGTGGAAGTTCCTGTTAAACTTCATCCGGTAAATTTTTCCCCCTTTCTAAATTTTAAGTTATTTATGGCAGCAGTCGAGCTAACCTATTTGGATAGAATTAGCTGGATGGGCATGATAAACCATAATTTCTTTTTTTTTTTTTTTTTGTTGCTGTCTTGTAACTTGTAGATGCAAATTAAAATGCGATATGCTCTGCAAAATTTGAAAATGACATGGGAAACTTTCAAACAGTTAGCAATTAGTTTTCATATCTAGTTTCAGTTATAATTCATTTGTTTTTATTTCCAAAAAATACCCTTGGCATAATAATTTTAGAAAGTTAGGAGGATGGATAAATTTGTCATAAAATTTGGATTGTTTAAGTTTGTGAAATTCATTTGAAAATTCTATCTTTTTTTTTTTTTTGTGAGAATTTGGTTTAATTATATTCAAATCCATAAGAATTAAATTCTTCTTTTTCTTTTTTTCCCATACTAAACACCGAAATTTGGATTTAATTCCACAAAATTTTGTTAAAGATTCGCAAAACTTTTAACTTGAATCAAAACAGTCAATGTTTTGGACCTTATGTTAAATATTTAGGTCTACATAGTTTAGAAAGAAATTTAGAAAATAGTTTATTTGGGATTATTTTGCTATTTTAATTATTTAGATTATTTTTGGCATTTGATTTCATTAATTAGCAGTTAATTATACTGTTACCCTATATAAGTATTATCAGGATTTCTTTTAACGTTAGTTTGTTTTTTCAAATGATTGAAGTTAAATCAGAGTTTAGAATGTTCCATTTTTTCATGTATTCTCAAATGTTGTGGTTGGACTTGATCGCGCCAATATGTGATTTTGCTGTGGGAGAAAGAAGGGGCGAGCACTGCAAGGCTGTGAATGTTCTGTTAGGCAATGTGTACAACTCCTGCTACATTGATATACTAATTTACTAAATCTGCATTGCAAGTTTTTAATTCTACTTAATTATGTCTTCAAAATTTACAGGCTCTTGTTCCGCCCCGGCATCATTGGTCAAAGATTGCTCTTCCTGCAAAATCGACCGAAAGGAGATCTGGTGGGACTGAGAAACAATGAGTGTTTGCATCTGCATACCTTTGTGTTACTCCTGCTCTTTTTGGTCATTTACCTTTGTTTGAAGACTTAATGTTGGAGTTTATTTTCTATGTTGAACAATGATTTTTCAGATTCTTGGTTTCCTAAGCCAATGATCTTTTGATGTTGGACCAACGACCATCTATGTGGACTTATTTTTATTTAATGTTTAAATTCATAATATTCTTCTTTCTGTTTTTAATTCATTGGAGGTCTTTATGGCCGAACTAACATTGTGCTATACAATATGGGTAGCTCTTCCCTTAACTCATAAAATTGGTGACAGTAACTATGGTCGAGAAGACTTGAATTTGAGACATTTCAATTTTTTTACAAGTAAGAAGACCAACCAGATCACTACGACTCATAACATTTTTCTTTTGTTGGAAGGAGAGCGGTGAGTGATAATTAATTATCCAAATGGCCATGCATCACAAGAGTCGGTATTAGTTTAAATAGTAACTATTTAGTTTAAATAATAAGAACCTTCAAGTGCAATGAGCGGCTATGCAGCTCAAATTTTCTCCTACGACTTGGATAAGCGAGCTTTAAATTGGTGACATCCCTCAAACCTTTCCTCTTGAACTTTGATCACTTGAATTCTCAACACCTTTTGTCATTGAATACAATGGCAAAATCAAGTGTCGGGGAGTTTCATTTCCAATTTTATATTTTTCTTCAATTTTGTTCATTTCTCAATTTTGCTTACATTGCTCTTAATTTTATATTTTTCCAATTTTAATGTAATTATTTATCTTTTCAAATAATTAAAAGTATTTGATTATTTGCGGAATACAATATGCATGTGATGTTAATTTAATTTTATATTTATTTTGAAATTAACAAATTACATAAACTGGAAATACCATAGCTAACCAATACCATCAAAATCAAATGACAACGGCCCGCTCTTTTTGAGAAAAAAAAAAAAGGAAGGTTGTCTTTTTCTGGTCAAACAAGGCGCGGCACCAAATATGATTGTAACAGGGACCACTTCGAAAGCATGAAGATTGTCCATTAATGCATGAAGCTTGCCTATCCAAATCCATAATTCTCTATGACCAACTGTATCGTGTTGTGTTTGATTAAGGGCCTCTTCTGCAATGCTGGCTGTTTTTGTAGCCGTTGGATATTAAAAGTTAGTTGTTTATATAATTGATTAAAGTAAAAAATATAAAAAAAATTTAAATATTGAATCATAAGTTTATGCTCACAAATCCAAAAATTATTTCTCCAAGTAAAAAATTCTCACAATTTGAACAAGCATAGGAAGATTATGCTGACATCTCATGCTTAATTGATCAGCTTTGAACTTCACAGACATGTTGCTCCCTTTGTCTCCACAATTCATATACACTCAAGAAAAAATGAGATGGATGAAAGTTACGAAATTAAAAATGCAATAGAGAGTGGATGGAAAAGGGAGATGAGAATTGTGGCGAAATGAGAAATTACGGTTAATTAAAATGCTGAGTTTTGGCTAATTTGAGAGGTTTAGTTAATTTTAACCCAAACTGGTTTAGGTTAAATCCATTTTAATAGTATTATATTGTAAAATGTTAATTGATTTTTCAATCAGAATGACAATATATTTAAATTATTGAGTCAAAGTGCTGAAAGGACGAAAATAGATTTAGAGAGATACTACAAAAGGTTGCAAAGGAGAGTAATTTTATAATTTAGGCCCAATCTTTTTTTTTTTTTTAATTTTTGGTTAACTTCCAATCATTCATATATAAATTGTGAAAGATTAAACAAGGGTCAAGCACAAACTCTTAGAATACTTCATTATGAAACGGTGCATTTTGGTTTGTAACCAAAGTTGGGTTACAAACTAACTTTATATCACGTGTGGGTCCCAGCTCTTATTTATTTATTATTTGTTTAGACTGCCATTTTAAATTAGAGTATAATTATAATGAAATTTTGTAACGGAGTTGTCCAAATGGTTAAAGTTACTGTAGGATGCTAACTGATACAACCCGCAGCAAAGTTTCGGTATTTTAAATGAATAACTCCAATAATGAACATAGTACCAGCAACAGGCAATCAAGAAATTCATGACCAATAATATTACACTGGTCATCCTCCGTAAGTAACATTTCTCTTACTGAAGGGCGAGAAAAGTTCCTCAAAGATTCAAACCATCTTCTCTTTCTCTCATCTTTCTCTGGTCAGTTTGCGCACTTTTATCTCCTTGGTCTCCTGTTTTCTCAGCCTCCAAGAAGAGTGGAAGAAGAAAAACAATAGACAATATTAAAAAATCCTCTGAGATGGAGACCCACCTGGTAATACTGAAAAACCCCATTAAAAAACCCTAACTTCTTGAAAAAATAAACTTCCATGTCCTTTTTGTCTGGTGTTGTTGTCCTTTTCACTTGTTCTCATAAAAGCATTCAGTGTTAATCTCCTATTCTCCATTGTTTAGTTCACTCTGTAGTAGCTTTCAGTGCTTTTGTTATTCTTCATATGAGATTTTTTTTTTTTTTTCCTTTGTGGGTCTTGGGTTCTAAATATGTTTTTTTATTACTTAATTTCTCTTTGATAAGTATCTTTGTTGTGAAATATGAATCGATTAATTTTTCTCTTGTGATTTTTTCTTATATTGCAGGAGAAAGTTTGTCACACATGTGGTCACAGTGGTTTTGAAGAATTAATTATTACTTGCAATAAATGTCTAACAATTCGTGAACATGTGTAAGATGGCGTCCTTTCTCAATGCCTCTTAGTTTATGATTTTCTATTTTGTTTGTATGCCTGCATGTGTTTCATTACTCAACTAAACGGGGATGCATAGCATTTCTTGTGTGTGTGTGTGTATATATATAAAAATTCACTTGCTCCGTGGTATTATGCCATGTGTGTTTGGCTCTAGAAATGGGAACAGAACGCAACTTTTAGAATATGATTTTCTTTTCTTTTTAATCTGGTTCCTGAAGAATTCAAAATTTTTCTTATATAATATAATGTTTGAAAAACTTAAACTTTTGTTGGAATGTCATATATTGTTTAATATAATTTTAGGGTACTATTAAATTCTTTTTAGTTATTTCAGAATTAAAATTTGAATAAAATTTGGACATTCACTTGTAATCTGACTACAAGATGAACCAAACATAGTCTTAGTCTTCCTATTTTCTTTACCAAATGGATTTCTTAGCTTGCTGATGTTCACATCACAGTTTATTTAAATCTTGTAGGAAAAAATTTTGGAATGTTGCTTTGCTGGATGCTAGGCTTATTTTGACATGTATGCTTCATTTTTCTTTTGTTACAGAGCCCTTAAAAGTGCTTGGTTCAATCTTTTGTTTGTGCCCAAATCATATGGTTACCTTTACTGATTCTGCTATGTATTTCTTACCAATTTTGTGAATTTTTGTTTCTGCTCTAATATGCCAGCCATCCTTTTTTTTTTTTTTTTTTTTTTTCAGTTATTGCATGAGGAGGATCTATGAGGAAGAGATCCTAGAAGTATGGGTCTGTGAAGACTGTATACCGGACAAAAGCTTATGTGGTGAGAAGGAAAATTTGCAGAATTCCTCTAATACAGTCCACCATGATGTGGTGATGCAGGGAGGCCCAACTAAAGTTTGTGATGATTCAGGACAACATAGTCATGCCAAAAGACAAAAGCCTGTGGAAACTGGAAAAGTAAAATTTCTTTCTACTGAAGAAGTAATTAAATTAGCATCGGGTGCTGCAAAAGTGGAATCTCTTTCAAAGACTAATTTGGGATACAGGCCAGGTATTTCATCTGTCACTCCAAAGCTCTGCCCAGTGAGAGTGAATCCGAACACAATCTCTTCAGGTCTTATGAAACCTTCTGCACATGGTAGAATCCAAGTCAGTTCAATAACTAGCCAACATGCATCCAGAACATCAAATGATGGTAATTGTTTTAAAGTTACCTTTTGTGTTAACTTTCTACCTTGAGAAGTTGGACCATTTTTAGTGGGGAAATAGAGAACTCAGAGGTTGCATGTGTATATTGTAACTAACAGTTCTAGCATTTTTGTTTTTGTCCCTTGCAACAGTATATTTGTTGCTCTGGCACATGGCAAAAGCAATAACTTAGAAAATGGACCAAGTGGAGGTTGCACCTATTTGATTATTCAAATAAATTATCCTTTGAAAGGGTTGAGCTTAAAAATATTGCTTCTTTATGTGAGTTGATTCAATGTTCTACTTGATAAATTTTATGGCATACACTCACACACATTGTCCTACTTCTCTATTCAAGTTGTTTGACTTGGCTTTTGTGGTTATATTGCATGATGAGTGAGTATTCAACTTTTACGCACTAAAAGAACTTGGGGAAAGGAAAAGGGGCATTCTCAAGTTTTTAATGTTTTTTTGTTATATTTTATGGTTGCTATTTATTGCTGTTGTTTCTGGTGTCCAAGAACAAAAAGTTACCGTCAATTCTGTGAAGGAGGGCAGTTGCAAGGTTGCCTTCAGTATTGTGAAGGAAAGTGGTTTCAAGGACCAGAAAACAACTTCCACTAAGCCTGCCGAAGAAGTCAAAGCTTGCAACGCCAATGTAATTGTCAAACCTGTAAAAAAACGCTATAACGTTGTGATTCCTGAGGAAGCCATAACTTGCAATACAAATGCAGAGGAAGCTAAGAATAAGTCATTAGGCACATCATCAACATCAGCAAATGCTCCACTTACTATAGGAATCAAATTTTTTTGATACATTATAATTTAATGATTTAATTTCTTTTACAAATTGTTGACAATCTATTTTGTTTTCCTTATCTTTCATACTTACAGGCAGTGAATCTTGTCCTGCTGCTGAATCTGACAAGTCTGGTGTTGAAGAAAGAGAATCAACAATCATTCGGTCTAAACTTAGCTTGTATCGTCATTGTTTCCCTGCTCTGTGCACCACTTGGAAGTAGGTAACCTATTTCATTATGAAGTCACACAAAATACTTTTTTCTATCAATTTATTAATAGAAAAGCGAGAGAGAAAATTAATATGTAAATATGTAATGAACCCATTCATCTCAGTGATCAAAACTAAGCAATCTTCAGCTTTTGGATTGAGTTCTTAATTATTATGTCTACTATTAATTTTTCTCTTAACATGTATATCCGTTCTATGTCCTTGATCTTATAGTGTTATTCATTTTTCTCAAGGGGAGGATTCAAGTTCTTTGATACCACCGCACCTGGTAAATTTTTTGGTGGGTTCAAGGCTCAGCCTCCATGTAGAGTACATCGTAAGGCCTATGAGTTTTCACGAACAATGCCTACAATCCTTGGGGTTAACCTGCTTCCACTAGACCATATTCGGTCAGATATGTTCCAGAATGATTATCCAGATTTTCGTGACATTGCGCTGTATTTTTTCCCTTCTCCTACTATTGAGAGGTACCTTTCTTTCTTTCCTTTTTTTTTTCTGGGTAAAACTCTTTGGATTTTTTGGAAAATTGTAGTTTGACACAGTACAATTCTTCTTGTAGATCCAAAGGGAACTATGACAGTCTGTTCAAGCTTTTGGAAATGGGACATTCTGTAATGAGAAGTTACATCAGTGGCATGGAGTTGCTAATATTCACATCAAAGCAGCTCCATTCAGATTTGCAAGGCGAGTTGTGATTTTTCTGTTTCTCTATGAAAATTTCACTTGGCTTTTCAATAGATAAGCATGTCAAGGTTATTTTCTTATTTCCATTTCACTATTTTTCCCTGTTTACATCATAATTCAAATTTTCTTTTTCTTTGATAAGTGTTGCTATGTTGGCACTTTCCATTTTTTGTGATCTGATTGCAAGCTTGTGCTGAGAATCCTCCTTCTGTATAGTCCTGTGAGGAAGGGGAAAGAGGAAGTGAGCAAGCGAAGAAAGCAAGTAACTAAATTTCACAGAGAAAGTTAGTAGTAACCGTTAGGTTGGTCACCCAGCAAAAGAAGGGCTGACCTGTAAGAGAGAGAAATAATCAGTAGCATTATGTAGTAATCTGTGCATATCATATGTTAGTTAATATGCATGTAATTTTCACATGGTTTTCTCAGTTCCTTCACGGAGATAATATGAATTATTGTGTTTGCAGATGTTACTGAAATGCTAAATACTGGACAGTTCTTATGGGGAGTTTTTCGCCGTGGACAAGACAAAATTTCTCTAGAGCATGATTATGCTAGCATAGAAAGCAGTGAGACTGTTGATGTGGAAATTGACATGGTTGGTGGTCGGGCTCTGGGGAGAGTTGATCCTGTTGTGAATGTCTCAAACAGCAAGATTTTGAATGCTTTTAAGAGTATGGACTCCACTATTCAACAGCTGCGTATAGGAACCTACCAAGCTCGACGAGAACTTTTTTCTTTGTTTTCAGAAGTTTCTCGGAAGAGTAACAGTGATTTGGCTTCTGGGCATCCATTGCAAAGCTCAGGGGAGAAGTTATCTGATGTTGCAGGTGAAGCATATATCGCCCCTGGTTTTGAAGAACTGTCAAGGCAGAAATTAAGAAACATTCAGTGCAAGGCCAAATTTAGGGAGGGGGAAACTCATTTCAATGATGGGGGAGTTGTAAGGCGTGCGACAAAGGGGAACATTGATATTCATAGACATCCTCAATCTTGCCCAATGGAGGTGAAAATTGAAGTTCAAGAATTTGCATGTGATAAAAGTCACAAATTCAGTACCAGGTCACTGGGTAAAACACAGAGACCAGCATGCTGGACTCCTCCACCAACGGGTTCAGTCAAGTTGAATGTAGCTGAGAGTTCAAAGACAAATATAGAAGCTGCTGGAGCTAGTGGAGTGATACGAGACGAATCTGGCAAATGGGTCATTGGCTATACTCTTAACTTGGGTAACTATACTTGTTTGGGAGCAGAACTGTGGGCTGTATATCATGGCTTAATGCTTGCCTGGGACAGAGGATTTAAGAAAATCCTGGTGGAATCTCAGTCTCTTGAGTCACTGGAGTATCTAAAGAGAGTTCCAGATGAACTAGATCCCAATAGAGCTCTTGCTACATGCTGCATGAATCTAATCAAGCGTGACTGGGATTGCCAATTTCTTCATATTCATAGAGAAGCAAATGCGTGCGCTAATTGGTTAGCAACAAATTTTCAAGACAATCCATTGGGACTGACAGTCTTCTATAAGCCACCTGTTAGTTTGGTTCCTATCTTGCAGAATGATTCTATGATGGCTGCTCCCTCCTCCACTCATCTTCAGTCTTAATCACTCTAGTCCTAGGATGCACAGATTAGCAGAGTGGTGAAAAATACTAATATAGGATACATATTTGAAGACAAGAAAATTTAACAGTTACTTATTTTGTTCATTGAACACTGATGCGAAGGTACAGCTGATAGGATGTCTGTAAATACCGATGGGGAACTCTAACTGAAACTATTTCTTTAAATAATTAACTAAAGTTATTCTAATAAATAATAAATTTTAAATCTCACATTTGGAAAAAGGGAGGACTCGTCCATGTAACGTTGTGACCTACTCAAATTGGAAATTCGGGACATTTCATTCTTCAAACAACTGCAAATACTAATCAGATATACCTTTTTTTTTTGTGAAATCAAATGAATGTTTTATACTAAATCAAGATAAAGGAAATCATTTAAAAATACAAGAGGGACACTCTTAGAAATCAGACACAGAATCAACAATCCTTACAAGACTTTGAGCCACTTGATTCGCTTACCTCTTAACAAAAGCAACAGAGCGATTACAAAGCTCCTTCAAAAGAAACTGACAATCATTAATAAGTAAACCAAAATATGATCTATCTACACCATTACTGCTTATTGCCTGCACCACCAACTGGTCATCTATCTCAAAATGAGCATTGTTTAGCCCTTTGCCTTTTATCCAGCTGAACACCTTAAGCCCATTACTTTAGCAAAGCTAAGTTGAAATGGGCCTGGTAAAACACCATTACAAGCTGCTAGGAGGTACCCAGCTGCATTCCGTATTACTGCTCCAAAGACCACATCACGAGAGGCTTGAAACATCTCTGCTCCAACGTGGCATTTAACCCAGCCTTGCGGCGGAGGCTTCCAGCGATATACACCTGTATCGGCATGCTGATTTGTGTTAGATATAGGGAGATCTCGCTTTTGATGTGCTGATTTCCACTGTTGAAGGTAGTCCCTTGCCCCATTAACCACCTGAATTGCAGAAAAACTCCTCCCATTCCAGATCACTTCATTCCTATATTTCCAGACCTCATGCAAGAAAACACACAGTAATGGGATCTCAGTATCACCTGGAGCATTTAAGATAGCTGCAAAGCGCCCCCTTGAAGGAGTCATGAATCAGTCGCAACGGGTTCCACTGCAGTAGGCTCCAACATTCGTGCACATTGGGACAGAGAAAAAATAAATGCACAGCAGATTCATTCTCATGATTACACAAAGGACATAGATCAGTTGTCTCTACTCTTCTCTGCTTTAACATGTCCGACGTGGGCAAGCATTGACTGCATAGCCTCCATAGAAAATTTTTTATTTTCGGGGGTATTTGGATATTCCACAGTTTATGCCATACCTCCTCTTCGCTCAGACCTTGGATCACCTCTAGATTCTTTCTCAAGAACCTATATCCGCTGTTAACTGTGTATTCTCCTTTTCTGTCATGCATCCAAAACCATATATCCTCTTCTTGCTGTCTGTTTAACGGAATTTCCATTATTATGCCTCTATCTCTGTCATTAAAGAGATTCTCCACCATTCCCCTATCCCATCCTTGGGTCAATATGTCGATCAAGGAGGCCACAAGTTCTTCTTCATACCCAACCGGAGTTTCTGTAGAGGAATTCGGGTTTTCGATCTCCGGCAACCAAGGATCCTGCCAAATATTAATTTTTCTCCCATTGGCAACCCTCCAACGACAACCACTTTTCACAAGATTTTGAGATTCACGAATGCTGAGCCATATGAAACTTTGGGTTTTGTCCCAGCTCAGCCTGAATCAGATGTACCTTAATATATGCCTTTCTTTTTCAGAAAATTATAGTAATTCATAAATAATATTAATAATCTCATAACGGCGTGTCTTAAAAAGTGACGGGGACGTGTCCAAAAATTACTCGTGGCAGTCAAAGTATCTATATCTTCCCTCCAAAACCGTTCAACGAACGAAAAGGGCAGAAAAGTAAAATTAAAAAAAGAAAAAGAAAGCTGAAAATTCATCGATTAAAAAAAGCATTAGTCACTTTGATTTCATCACTTCAATTATTGCCCTGCCTGACTGCCTCTATCCCTCGGCTACTGCGACCCGAGTCTAGGCTTACATCGGCGAGCATGGAGGAGGTAGAATCTGGTAACAGCAAGAGCGGGAAACCGCGCGTCGGTATAATCTATGATGAGAGAATGTGTAAGCATTTCTCTACCGTTGATGATTATCATCCTGAGAACCCCAATCGCATCACAGCCATTTGGAACAAGCTTGTAGCCAACAACATTCCTCAAAGGTTAATTCTCATTCTACTCTTCTTGTTTCTTTGTCTCGATGCTGAGAAAATGAAAGAAAAGTTTTGATAGCATATTGTTTACTACAAATTTGAATGTACAAGCAAAAGAAAAGATTGTAGCCAAGAACATTCCTCAAAGATCATTTTTCTTCATTTGAATGGCTTTTTGTTTTTAATGTTTTGGTGCCTTTTTCTCTTACAGATGTGTTGTTTTGAACGCCAAAGAAGCAGAAGATAAATATCTACTAGCAGTTCATTCCAAGGATCATGTTAATTTGATTAGAAAAATAAGCACTAAAGAATTTGATTCTCGAAGGAATGGAATTGCTTCAAAATTCAATTCTATATACTTTAATGAAGGATCATCAGAATCTGCTTACCTTGCTGCTGGTTCTGTCATAGAGGTAATGCTGTAGGCTAGTGACTCTTTTTCCAACCTGCTAGAGACATTTTCTGAATAATGTTTATGTCATCAAGTCATAAAGCAAATTTGCGATAGCAGAAATTTTTTTTTAGCAAATTATAGGTTTCAAATTATAAATTTAATCATAAACATGTTTTCAATTAGGTGGTCGAGAGAGTTGCCAAAGGGGAATTGGATTATGCTGCTGCTATTGTAAGGCCTCCTGGACATCATGCTGAACATGATGAGGCAATGGGATTTTGTTTATTCAACAATGTGGCTGTTGCAACAAGATTTCTTTTGGATGAAAGAGTGAGAACTTGGTTTTTAGTAATATTCGTATGAATACATGCAGTTGCTCATGTGTGTATATAAATTTTAAGATTTTCATTCCTGGTGTGAAATTTAGGAAAGGTTTGGTTTTAACTTACAGCACTGTGCCACCCCATTAAGTGTTTTTTTTTTGTGTTTTATAGCCAGAATTGGGTGTTAAAAAGATTCTGATTGTTGATTGGGATGTTCATCATGGGAATGGTACTCAAAAGTTGTTTTGGGAGGACCCTCGTGTTTTGTTCTTTTCTGTTCATAGGTATGACAGAATTCTACCTCTCAATTTTCTCCTGCAAAATTACTTTGCTTGTCCTCAAGGATTTCTTTGTTGATATGGCATGCTTTATCTTGCTGTAACTTTCACCTTTATATGCTTGAGTTCAAATGTCTTTTTTGCGTAATGTAGTCTCACAATGAAAAAATATCATGGTAATTGTTAGAATTGTGATATATGCAGGCATGAGTTTGGGACTTTTTACCCTGCTAACGATGATGGTTTCTATACTATGATTGGAGAAGGGCCAGGTGCTGGATATAACATAAATGTCCCTTGGGAGAACGGAAGATGTGGGGATCCAGACTATCTAGCTGTATGGGACCATATCTTGATCCCTGTTGCTAAGGAGTTCGAACCCGACATGATTATAGTGTCTGCCGGATTTGATGCAGGTTTGAATTTACTTCTAGATTGCTTATATCGTTTTATTTTCCCTGTTATGGAGGCTTAAGATCGTGTCTTAAATATTTCAATTTATTTGAGTGTGTTTTAAATACCTTCATAAACTACTCTATCGAGAAAGTAATGATAGCCGTCGAAAATTTGCATAACAGCTTTATTGAAAATAGAAAGACAAAGGATTAATAGTGTTCAATTTAATCATCCTTAACACATTTCAGGAATTAATTTAGAAATATGTTAAAACATTTAATTTTCCGAATGAGCAATTAATCAAGACAGTGCTAAAATATGAAGAAGAAACAACTAAATTTTGAGGAAAGGAGAGGAAACCTATCATTTTTCTATGGAACTGACCTCACTTGTTATTCTTTTCTGATATTCTGGAAATTAGTGATCAATACAAATTAGACTAAAATTTGTAACTGAAACATTGAGATATTGGAATGCACTTGGCCTAGATATTTTTACGACCTTAAAATGCTGCCTACTTAGAATAACAGTTTATGTTCTGAATATGCTTTAAATGGTAGGATCTCTTGAAAATAACTTGTTCCACAAAATGACAAATTGCAGAATATTCTGGGTGCTTTTATCTGAGAGATATCTATCGTTTTAGCTTTCACCTTGTTAAGATATATTGACATTTAATATTCAATTCTACTAGGGTTAGATTCCCTGAAATTTCTTTGCTTTTGTTTTTTTGCCTATTGTGCATAAATAGAAATCTGGTTATGGTAGTTTAAAAAAAAGAAATATGGTTATGGTCACATGGTGTTTTGGTTTGTGCTTCTAATGGCTTTTGGAGACAAACATACTTCTCATTTGTTTTGTTGAACTAAATTTACAATTATAAATCTTGAAACAGCTGTTCATGATCCTCTTGGTGGTTGTCGTGTCACACCAAATGGATATTCATTGATGTTGAAAAAGGTTAGTATTCAAATTATCCCTTCATTTTTTTTTTTTTTGGTATTTTGTATTAATTGTGGGACAAAGAATTCTTGACTTGTGTAAGGAACATGCAAGTGGCATCTTGTAGAAAAGGCATAATCTGAAGATTGCAGTGCCTACTTTGATAGTTCACTTCTTTTTTCTTGAGTTGCCTTGTGGTTTGTCATTGACTTTTCATTTGTTTAGCATCTTTTATTTTGCAATTTTTTCTAGAACAATTAGAATGTTTGCACATGTTTCTTATATCTTATCCACTATTCCCTCACTCCTTTCAGTTGATGGATTTTGCCAATGGTAAGATTGTGTTGGCATTGGAAGGAGGTTACAATCTTGACTCTTTAGCAGATTCATTCCTTGCTTGCATGGAAGTTCTGCTTGAGAACAAGCCTATTGCTGGATCCTCAGAAGCCTATCCATTTGAATCCACTTGGCATGTCATACAGATGGTAAAATACGTTTGATATTACATTCTTTGCTAGGTTATACATTTCTTTGTATTAACTCCGCTTCTTGCTTGTGCTGTTGTTTTGTTGTTGAACATAAACTATGTATATAAAGATACTTTTGGTTTAACGCGGTCACGTATTATCTGTTCTCCAGGTTCGCAAGAAATTAAGTGCTTACTGGCCTGCACTTGCAGATGAAATACCCTTGAAGTTAACCAGTCAAAAAGCCCCTCCTCCAGTGAGTCCTTGTCTATTAGAGATGCTTTTCTTCTCCAAACATAAAAATTTTGCTTGTCTTATCAAGTCTGATAGTAGTCAATTGATTTATGTGCTGACAGACTTGAAAAAGAATTCATGCATAGGCAAAGGCATGCACACACACACACATGCACGTCAAAATATCAACTCATGCCTGCAGTGGTTTGAATTGTATATTTGCATGCGTGAAAGACCGAGACACGGATTTGCTTTGTACATGAATATTATCCCCTTATCATTTTCAAACTGGCTTTCTCACTGAAAGTCCTTGAAATTATTACTGGCACACTTGCAGGTTTAGTAAGTGGTAACCTTACAAGAACTTTACTGATCCTTGAGTATTGATATAAATGAGATGCTAGTTTTAAGTGTTTTTTTTTTCTTTGTGTTGTTTACTTTTAAGCATGCAAAGGTTAAGGCGTTTAATCTACTTATCAAACAGAAACATTGCCATTTACTGCCTTACTGTACATGGGTGTTGACTTAATATTTTGTCTCTGTCTTCGAGTTTTGCTCTGTTTAAATTATTAATTTTGTCATTTACAAAAAATGTCATTCTCTCTGCATAAATACAACACTAAGAAATTCTGCATTCCAGCATCTTTTGATCTCAAGCTCTGATTCTGACGATGAAGATGTCAAAACTCCAAATATTGTGTCAGCAAATTTTGTTTCAGCCATTCAGGAGGTTATTGAACCACTTTTGGAACTAAAAATTGAAGATAATCATGGTAAAGGAATAACTTCAGTCAAAATTGTCAAATGTCAATAAATTATTTTCTAATCATGTTAAAGTTTACGCTTCAATACTTTTGTGTTTGGGTTGAATTTCTGACCCACATGGAATGCAGATGAACTGGCCACAGAACCTACTTGCTGGAGATCGGAGCTTTCAAAGACAGACATTTGGTATGCTACTTTTGGATCAAATATGTGGAAACCAAGGTTCCTTTGTTATATTCAAGGTGGTCAGGTAGTGTACGCGGCATCACAACATTATTCCCAGTATTAAAATAACAGTAGTTTTCAACAACATTAAGCATTTCTTCTGACACTTAGATCATGTGGATAGGCATGCGTTGTTGGTTTATGGGCAGTCTAAGCTGTTACGCAAAGCATAATATAAGGAATATGCTATTACAAGAAAAAATTTTAATCTCCTAATGCTTTAGCAGATATCGATTATTGTAAACTTCTCATCTCCCCACGTTGCATTTACCACACGGCCTCTCTCAATCTCTATCTCTCTCGTGTGTAATCTTTACAAATGACTTGCAGGTAGATGGTATGAGAAAGCCTTGCTCTGGTTCAATGGATAGAAACCCACCAAAAGATGTTTTATGGAAAAGTTTCCCTCACAGATTATTCTTCGGTCGTGAATCTACACTTACATGGGGTCCTGGAGGGGTTGCTTTCCTTCATCCTGAAAGTCGTGTTGGTGAAAAAACTTACTTACGCTTGTATAGAATAACGTACGTTTCTTCTTGCAATCCTTTTCATTTATAATCAAAATGTCTTCTGTTTAACAATTTGATATAAATCTGTCTCTCAGTATTTCTTCAGTAAAACAGAGCAGTAAAAACTCCTGACATAAAAAAAAATGCTATGCAGCTGACTTCAAAGTTTATCATCAACAGCAGAACTGAATCATCTCACGCTCATCTTTTTCTTTTACAGGCTAGAACAGTTCAATGACGTTTTGGTTCAGGAAAATGTTTATCAAGAGATGAGTTCTCCGGTGTTTGACTTGGAGGCACTACAGGAAATAACAAACCAAGGATCCATTTCTTTGGAGGTTTTTAAGGTACACCTCATCTGTTGTTTACTATCAGAAGTAATAAATTGTTTAGTTCCTCGTACATCCTTAGCATTTCACTGATCGAATGTGTGCTATTCTTTTTTTCGTGCAGATGGGTTGGTACCATAATGTAGTTTACCTGGGAAAGGAGCAGGACATTCCTATACTGACTATGACGTATGCATAAAATTATTTTTCTTTTCTTCTCTCTTTCTCTCCGTATTTCTTTTTTGCCTAATTTATTTTGACATTTTTGTGTGATAATTCAGCTGCCCGCTTTGGGCTATCGAAAGGTTTAAATCAGGGGAAATCCCTTTGCATGCTCCTTCCAAAGAATATGCCAGCACCTTAATAAGAGGTCTTGTGGAAGGAGGACAGCTGACGGAGGAGGAAGCCCTTGCTTACATAAAAGAAGCCTCTACTAAACCATTTTGATAGAAACAGTCTAGCTTTCACGTTTCTTTTTGTAAATGTTTTCTAAGTATAGCTCACTCATCAGATAGCTTCAACCTATTCATATACTTTAGTATATGATTGAAGACTTGTTAAAGAGTGACAAGAATGCTGCTGCAGTGATTATTCGGTAAATAAATGGAGGTGTCCGCATGTTAATTTTTCTGTCTAAGCATAAAATCATAAAAAAATTCAAAATTTCAAGAACCGATAACTTTAAATGACTAGCCACTCAAATGTACCCTAAGTTTTATTCTGGCTGTGCATACTCTTTTTAGAACTGAAATAAAGCAAATTTGGATTGCGTGTACATTGGCATTTTAGGTTTAAACCTGTACTTTAGAAAAAGTGATGTTACAAAAAGTGTGAACAAGTTATTTACTAATTTCTCAGAAAATATTGTCCATCCGCACACGCAGTAACTTGTATCACGGGAGGAAACTTTGCAAGAGTTCCAACAATGCAGTACCCGATTCGAGAAAGTCATGTCTTCACTCAGACTTTTATATACAACGATCATAAGATTTTGAAAGAATTTTCATTTATATATGATTTAGTCACTGTTTGAAATTTTGACATACAAGTTGCACTCTGCAACAAAAACTCTCTTCTATCTGCCTACCTCAACACAGTTGAACTCGAACGATCCGCCAAAACAGAGGACATTAGCAAGGGGAAAAAATTTGACAAAATATCTTGTTATGCTGATTTGCAATAATCAATTATTAGCACATAGCTCCAAAAAATAAATCCTCATCGGTATTTCAGGGTAGAATGACCTGCATCACTTAAATGTTTATGTAATTTATTCCTGCCATGGCAAAGGAAAAATATGAGAATTTTTCTAAAAAATATGAAGAGGGGGAGGAGGAGCACAGGGAGGAGGAAGAAGAGTAAAAAAAAAAAAAAACTGATAAATAAAAAGGCAAATAAGTAAATAAAAATTAAGGATCAAGCAGACCTTGACTCAAATTCCTCTCCGCATTTCTCACAAATGTTGCCGGAATTCTTTGATGTTGCCTGTATCAGATAACAGTTCTTAAAATTAGACAAATAAAGGACAATGTTCACAAGTTGCAGCATCAATTGGAATATTAGTTATAGCACCAAAAGTGTTAAATAAAAGCCGCAGTATACTATAGTTCAAATCTAACAAGACAAATACCTAAAAGAACACCTTGGAAAGCAGTATTTCACTTCCCTATTTCGTCTCAATAAATTATGATTGTGTTTTCTTATGAGCATAGTATACAACAGAACATTCTTACCTAAATGATTCCCTCCCATACCTATATGACAGGGTTCACTTATTTTGACCACATGGGCAAAGCATCAGACCATCCATCATGGCTAAACAACACAACATAGAAATTTAAGAGCCACACACCCACAATCCTTTACAGTTACTTGGGTAAATAAGATTACAAGACCGATCAAGAATAGGTTTTTTGCCCCAATCCAGTTGGATGACTTTGGATGAGTTACCGCGAAGTCATACCTAGCAGAAGTAATAAAAGAAGTGACAAAGGAGCTGATCACAAGAGAGAAGACTTTGCAGTAGCGAATTTGATGGGTATCGCTGTTATAAAGGAAAACTACCAAACTCTCTTTAGACTTTGTGCAACATCATTCCTCTAAACAGATTTGTGCCCAAATGCATCTGAAGCCTTTAAAGCCTAAATATTGGAAAGCAAACTAATCCAAATTCCACAAACACCACTAAAAAAATGCATCGTAAATTGGGAAAATTTTGCTAGAATTCATACAGCTAAACATACTGCATAAACAAAGTTTATTAGACAATAGTGCTCAACCACCATTAATGTGAAAAAAAGCGATTGTTTGGGTAGCATCAATCTGTAATTCCAAAATGGACTAGTATAAATATATAATTCTACAAGGATATACATAAATAATTTTGCGTAAAGACAGGCAAATTTAGAAAGTTGTATACCTTTCCTTTCTTTCCTTTTGATGGGATCTTCGATTTGGTATTTGGTTCCTTCTTTGCCACCCCTTTATTGTCGACAGATTGGTGTGAACTCTTAGTCTTCCTCAAATCCTCACCATTATTGCCATCCTTCTCATTTTCCACAAAAGGATGAGAAGAGGACTCCTCTATATGCATATTATCATGCCCATTAATTTCATCTTCCAGATTGGTTTCATCAAAATCACCCTTTTCTGGAACTCCTCCATCATTCTTACCCCTTTCTTTCTTGCCCCTCCTCCTCCTGCTCTTCCGGTTATTATATTCCATAGCTTCCATCTCGTCATCCATATCCTTGACATTAACTTCTACTGTAACATCCTCACTCACGTATCTTGAAGCTCGATTTTTCCGACTCTTATGCCCACTTAACATTGCTTCAAGTATGCTCATTTCCCCATCACCATCCTCATTATCGCCCACATGAACACTTGCATCTCCCACACTGAGTGTTTCAGCCTCATCTCCACCCTCAGCATCGAAGAACCCATCTTCATCACTCAATTCTGGATTCTCAATACCATATTCTCCCTCCCTTATCCTAAAATCTTCTTTGAGCCTCTTCTCCACCTCTTCCAAATTGCTAACTACTTCTTTATTGTTCTCTTCTTCATCTCCCTCAAATTCTTCTTTCATGTCTTCTTCTCTGTCTTCATGCCTGAATGACTCCCTCAACTCAGCCACCTTCTCCTTATGCTTCTTCGACTGCTCATGATTCTTCCACTGCTTCTCACTCTTAAATTTTTTACTACACACGACACAATACAATTCTTTCCCTCCATTTCCCTTCTTCTCCTTTTCTTCCTCTTCAAACCCCTCCAAATCCTCCAACTCATCTTCATTAACTCTTGCCCATTCTGGCTCCTCATATGTCCTAGCTCTCTCCATCCTTTCTCTCTCCAACTTCTTCTTCCTTTCCTTCTCCTCCTTTTTCTTTTTCTCTATTTCTGCATTCTTCTTAACCATCATATCAATCACCCTTTTATCTCTCTTCTTCACAAACTCTGCCAATCCTCTCACCGTCTCATTATACTCCCTCCTTGCCTTCTTCCTCAACTTCTTGTTCTCCTCTTCCATCACCCTCCTTGATTTCCGGTTCGGCCCAGCCATCACATCATATTGATCCACCCAACAAAAATCCATCACAGTAGAGAACCCAAACCAATAATTATAAAACGCCGTCACCTGTCCATACAGACTCTCTAAATTCCCCATAACCGGGGCTTCCCTCACATTCTCCAATGCCAACCCTAATTTTTTACAAAAACTGATTTCATTAGCATAGATTTTGTTAAATACATCCGAATAAACCTTATAAAACCCCTTTCCCGTATCCGTATAACCCGAATAAACCGTGTTAGAGAAGAAAGAAAACAAATTAGGGATAACAGAGCCAGGGACCGAATTGGCAGAGTTAGGATCGGAGAAGAGGATTTGAGAACGATGAGAGTCATACCAGGCGCGCTCTTTAGGATCGGAAAGAACCTCATAAGCTTGAGCGAGCTCCTGAAACTGAGCGGTGGCTTCTGCTTGGCTCAAGCCGGACTGGACCAGCTTATCAGGGTGGCGCTGAAGAGCTAGTTTCTTGTAAGCGGAACGGATTTCGTCAGCTGTGCAGTCCTGAGAGAGGCCCAATACCTCGTAGTGGCACCGCTTCTCCGATGCCATTAAGACGGTAGTTTTCACGTTGGCTTGTCGGGGTCGTCACTCGTTAGGTTTAAAGAAGAAAGAGCTGAAAAAAAAGGTTCCGTTTGGATACGTGAATAACTTAAAAAGCGGTTAAAGAAACTTTGGTAAGAATTAAATTCGGCGCCGTTTTCCGGTTTATATAGTTCAAAAGTCCTAACGAATTAAAAGATAAAAAAAAAAGGTTATCTAAAAGAAATAATGATTCAATTTGATATTTTTACTTAAAAGCAAATTTAATTAATCGTAAATTTTAAAATATAATTAAAACTCGCCCCTAATTCTCGAATATTTATTAGGGCTCACCAAACATATAACAACCTCAGGGTTACAATCGCGTGTTCAATAGGTGGTTATAGGAATACTCCAAATGAATAATACAAGAAATGACAATGTCAATCCTTGGACACAAGAAAATGGTAATGGGAAGCAGATATATCAATATACAATTCTGCATAATCAAATTTCAAAATGTGGTTTTCAAATTTCTGGCCAGCTTTCAGCAAAGAATTGTCCGCACTGCTGCTGAGTCCTCGGACTTATCCACCAAGGCATTCGTTGAATTTCCATCGATTGTGTTGGGGGAAATCTGTGAACTTCTCATGTACAGTTACCCATTGCTGATAGATGGAAAGATGAAACTCAGTTCTATGCTACCTCTCGCAAAGATGAACCCTTTTTCTCTAATGACAGTCTTGTAACTTCTTGCTTCTTGTCGCTGTCTATTTTTTCATTGAATTGGTCCCTGAGAAATTCTACAGCCATAAAGGTAAGAGCAGAGGCCGGGATATACCACGTTATCCTGGGGATGCTTCCTCTGAACATTCCCTTGGCACCTTCAATCTTCCAAATCCTTAGCATAGCGTCAAACCAGCCATTGTACCTTAAATAGTTTGAATATGAATACTATTATTGCCATTCAAGCAGTTCCTTTCAATCAGAAACAGGTTTAAAAGAGTACCACAGGCAAGAATGAGTTCAATATATAGAAAAACTTTTTTTTAGGAAAAAAAATAATAACACTAGTTTAGGACTTATAGAACACAATAAACTGTATTGGCCAAATTTTGTGAAATCCAGCTGTATAAAACCAGAGTTTTAGGTACTAGTCAACAAAATGCTTAACTGCACCCCTTAAAAATAGCATACAAAGTTCTTTCATCGCTTGATAGCTATAATACTCTGGGACAAGCAACAGGACAACCAAAAGGTTAAGAGTTACCACACAGAAGGCAGCTTGTGCAGGGAGGATGTCAGAATACATGTGATAACTTCATTAAAAAAAATTTAGAAAGCTTGCAACATTTATGGCTAGGAAAGTTGAATATATAGAATAATACCTTACAGTTGATCCCTGGACTTGTAACCTTGTTTTGATGACATCCAAGGGAGTGGTAAGATATGCAGAGCAACCTGAACAATTTAGATAACCATGAATCACATGCGTGATGTATTTTTGCATTGCACCATCAGAAACAGCAAATCTGAGGTGATGTTCAGAAAACCATTCAGTATCTCAGCACTAAATAATTAAGTGAGTTTTAAATCATATTTTTCTGCTAACTAAGAGAAAGAACATTCATTTTGTATTCAAAATCCACTGAGTCTGATTTGGAACCTTTTACTTTATAATTTAAAGTGGAAGTGCAGTAAATACCACCAGCCAATCCTCCTAGGATAAGTCCCTCCACAGTGCTATTGGCAGAGTAATCTAAACTGGGCAACCATCTTTGCTTCCCAATCTCTGTCAAATCTTTCAATGCTTCATAAAACATAACCTAGAACCACAGAAACGAAATGAACTTAAATGAGCTTTATTGTAGTGTCAATTAGCATTGACAATAAATTTTTTAAGGCATTTCTTGCAGGTTAACGGACAAGCAGTTGTCTGAAAATAAGACAAACCATCAGTCCAGCAAAAGGCACATCCCTTGCAATTGTAGACCAGTACCTACCAAAGTGATAATACTCAATTAGACTTGTCCATTTGTGGAATTGATAGGACAAACAAAAGATTATAGTCACCTCATCTAGATACAGCAACATTCATAAGAGAGTGAAAAGGAAATGGTTTTCATTTTGAGTAGCTTTTTGATACATAGCAGTAATTTAATTGCCTAAGAAATAGTTTCAAGACAAGATTACAAGTTAAAAGTTGGAATGGAAGAATCCATCCAGTTCATATTACTGCTGAAATCTCTGGCTCAAAAGTGAGTCATATTCATATGTAAAAAACCATCCACAAACCAGAGACTTTGTTTCAGACATTTACCCAGCATATAGTCCTCTTGGCCCCTGCTCCTTCAGTATAGAACTGCCAGCCTGGAACATTCCTGTATAATATCCATACATTTGCTCACCAGATTTCATAGAGATGCCGTCTTTTACAACAGCATTAGTCCATGATGTTCTTGTGCCTTGCACCTGCATCCGTTGCTTCATTACTTCAGATGGCACATACACAAAAGAACCCAATGTGTCTCCTGAAATGTTGATCAAGAAGATGGAAAATCAGAGTTCTTAGAGAAATCCAATAGTTGATAGTCCATATTATTGAGATTATGAATCTTCTAAAATAGTAAGGCCATATTATCAAGAACATTCCGGACACTCACCAACAGCTCCAGCAATGAAATGTGCCCAGTGGCCCCCAAGGCCAGGATGTGATTCCTCAATCCACTTTTTGCTTGACTCAATAAAGCCAAAATATGTAGCTCCGGTAGCAAGAGATCCAGTGATTCCAGGAGTTATACCTCTATAAAAGCCTAAAGCACAATCAGTTCATTCCAAACTCCATAATCAAATAGACTCCAGGACATCAACATAACAAGAGGAAAATCCTAAAATTCAATTTCATCAAATAATCATGTGCAAGTCAGCTCAGAACTACCATCAAACACAGATAACCATAGATAAATTTGCAATCCTATACCTCTCGCTCCATCAGCAGCCCAGACTGCTCTGATCATCTGCGGTATGCTCTTTTGGCCCTAATAGATTTGACATTTGAAACAGAATTTGATATTTAAAATTCGCATTTTGTTTTCCAAATCAAACAGAAAATACAATCACTAAGAACGGATTTTCACACCTCAATTCCACTAAGAACAGCTTGGCTCTGAATCCTTGTTTTTACAGTATCAATAGGATGCATCATTCCTTCACCAAAAGCCCCAGCAATAGCTCCCCATACAAACTCTCTCCAAACTTCATAACACAACAATAAATCAAACACAAAATATTCTCACCCCCATATTCGCAATAATCACGCATTAGTATTGAAGCTGAGCTAGATGAGGAGCGCAAAATTGAAAACAGAAAATACAAAAACAAATAGAGTAAAATGAAAAGCTGTAAGCTCACCAAAGAACTGATTGTGAGTTGTAACAGCGGTTAAACGCGATGTCGAAGGGTCAATTGCATTCGAAGTTTGGCTCTGAACCGCCATTTTAGCTGCCTGAGCTTTCTTCGTATGTCTCTTTCTAGTCAGACTTGGCGGTTAGGGTTTATGGTTCGAAGAGGCGGGCTTTTATTCGGTTTCCTTGAAAACGACTTGCAATCCTTTTCATTTTAGGTACGGAACAAATAAATTATGATCCTTCGATTCATTTTACATAGAGTACGAAACAAATAAATTATGTTTCGAATAATTTTTAAATAAAAATTAAATTTATTTTTACTTTTTAAATAATATTACTATAATAATTTAATATAAATATTAATATAAATAAATTTCTCATATTTTATCATAGTTAATTAATTAAATTTTCAAATTTTAAATTCTTATAAATATTTATATTTTATTTTTATTAATAGATTAAAATATATTTAAAATTAAAAATTTATTTGAATTCAATATATAATTATAGTCATATGCATTAGTAATTTCATAATCTTAAAAAAATATTAAAAAAATAAATAGAGCAGTTTAAACAATAATATGTGAAGTGAATAGCAGATTGATTAATATAAATATTAGTGAATTAATATATAAAATTCATTTGAAAAATCTAACAATTTTAATAGAATTTAAACTAGCCTGTCAAATTTCATAAAGTTCAATTTATTTAATTTAAACACATATTTTGTTTCATTCCAAACACAAAATTTTAATTTTTCAAATGAATTCAATAAAATTTTATAGAATTCATTTGTTACAAATGGATTTTATCTATTATTGTATTTAAATTTATGTTTTCCAATTTTGAAATTTATTTCTAAACAATTATTTAATTATATTTGAGTATTTAGATTCACTAATACGTATCAACATTGATTGTACTCGTATTTATACTCACTAATTTTTTAAGTAGAAATTTAACTTATATAAATAAATTTTTACTAATTTATATATATTTTTTAATTAATTTCTGTTATAAATTATACTATTATAAATCTATGTTTGCTCTTGTTTGTCCATCTATGGAGTTCTTTAATTCTATAATAAAATATAATTGAAAAATAATAAATATTTTTCTATCCAAATATTTCAATATAATCAAAATTTTTTTAATTCTATAATTTTTTTAAATCAAATATTTATTAAATTATTTTTAAATCAATTGTGGTAAATTTGTATATAATTTTTATTTTATAATTTTAAAATTTTAAGTAATTTTTCAACTATAAAAAATAATTTAAAAAAAATTGATCATTTTTTTTCTTTTGATGCAAGTTTAAGGGGCAAATTGTATAAAAAGTTAATTTTTAGGCAAATTATATATTGAATCCATGTTTAAAGGCAAATTTAGTTTTATTAAATTTATTCCTAATAATAATTGAGCAAATATCATAAATAAAATAATCTTATATATATAATATTAGCCTATAATATATTAAAAATATCAACCATTTATTTATTTGTTTACTTTTATAGCCATTTGAAAAACTACAACACTAATTTTCATATGGATAATAAATTATAATGGAGAAGTTTTGTTCAATCTTTAATTAGGAATTAAAACCTACTCTTGAAGTTTCATCCTTTATAAATTTTATTTTATTTGATTATCAAGATTTTTTTTTTAAATTTTCTATCAACAATTTTTTTATTCACATTTTCTTTTTAGCTATTTTTATTATTTCAATACAAGGCAAATATTAAAAAAGACAAGTATTAATTTCAAATAAAAACAATAATTAGGAATTTTACATTAATTGGAAATTTTATATTGTTTTTATATATATATAGTGTTTTTATTTTATTTTATATCAAACAATGAATCTTTTAATATATTTCTTAATAAATAATAAAAATTACATTTTTTTGTAAAATAAATTAGAAAATAATCATAACCAATCAAATTAAAGATTAATTAAAAATAATAAATTAAATATATTATATTCTTAGATATCTATCTTATATAGTATTATAATATTTCATTTAAACTCACAAAACGTAATCTTAAGATATATTTTTTCACCGAATGATAACCTTTTATTTTATTTATTGGATTAATTCCAAAATAAGTAAGGTTAGTGGAAAAAAAAAAAGACATTTACATATTTATCGCAGCCATTCCAAACAAAACGAAAGCGTTCGGAAAACCAAACGAAAACGACCGCATTTTTGTCAAGAAATAAAACGACAGCGTTTCTCATTCACGTAGAAGTACACGTCGTGAAATCCCTATTTCGTATTTTATATTTTAACGGGGCAAAGCCGAAAAGGTCGAGAAATACAGCTGAAAGTGAAAACGGACGCCTGACCTGAGCTCGCAGCTATAGCAAATTTATTGGATCTACAATACACAAGCCTCTAGGGTTTCAACTGTACGAATCTTTCAGCAATGGCGATGGCTGCTTTGAGACGCGAAGGGAGGCGATTCGCCACCCCTCTGATCTCCCCCCAACCGATTACTGCCGCCATCCGATCCTCTCTTGTCGCTGAGTATGATCCTCTCTTCCATTTTCTCCCATAGTTAATCTCTATTTCTCTTTGCTTGGGCTGTCAGAAAATGGGGGATTTTCATTTTTTTTATTGTGAAAATGCGATTATTTTACATTAATGGAGTCAAGTGGAATCCTGCGATGTCTTAATACCTTGGATTCTATATCCTTTAAGTAAAAGAAATTTTATTTTATTTTTCATAAATATGTATGTATTTATATATTTTTATACGCTGAATTATTGAAAATGAAATATTTGGATAAATAATGCATTGAAATTAATTTTAAAGGTTTGGTGATGCTGATTTTAATGGAAAGAAATATTTGTAATTTTTTTAATTTGATTATCATTATGTTTAGTGCGAGCAGCCAATTGGATTTTTGTTTATGTATTGAAATGTAAATGATTGCTATGTAACTGATGCGTACCACGTCCCTTTGGTTCCTTTGTGGAGGTAGGCTGGAAGGGATATAACGTGCTGCTACAATGAAAGTCGCTGCTTAGTGGTAGCAACAGTTCACTAGTTGTTATACTGATTACTGAAAGGCCTTCTCTTTTATTTGAAAGGCTACCTTGCTGCACATTTATTTCAAATATGAAAAGCTGGGGAAATGTGAGATTGTATTTCAAGTTGCAAATCCTAAAATTGAAACAATTATATGGGTTTGTTGAAGAAATGAAGTGGCATAACTGAAATGGTCAAATTTTTTTCATCATACCAAAGATATCCATTATTTATACCTTGAGGTTGTTTGTGGTTTTAATGTCAACTAGTAATATGCAATTTGTTAATGTTCTCCTTTTGATTTTTTGGAACCTTGTGTTTTCCACTTTATTAAGTATGTATGGGCTGTTCAACTAACAGAGTTTAAAACTTTGTAAGCCTTTGTAACCAAATTGTGTCAAGTTTTTTGCTGAGTTTTGGCATATAATACCAAAAGTTGCCTAAAAAAATATTGCGATAAAGAACTTCTGTAAAAAACTTGACATGTTCAAGCGCACTTTCTCTAGAAAGTTTAGGAAATCACCTAACACCAAGAAAATAAAATATATTAGTATTACGTTTATCTGCTCATATGCAAATATGTCTTGCAACAATTATCATCCTAATAGTGCTTTTTCCGATTTTTAGGAGATTTTATATTTATGTTTGCATTTTCAATATCTAAATAAGTTGGTTCAATGCACAGGGAACAGACTCCTGTTGGAGTACGCTCTATTTCAACTCAAGTTGGTAAGGATCATTTTCATTTAATAGTTAATGCCTTGTTTTGTTTGGCTCCAGCCATACATTTTCCTGTATTTAGTAAATTAAGTTCCTGAAAATTTTTGTAATTATCTTGTGCAGTAAGAAATCGTATGAAGAGTGTCAAGAATATCCAGAAAATTACGAAGGCTATGAAGATGGTTGCAGCCTCAAAGTTAAGAGCAATTCAAACTAAAGCGGAAAATTCTCGTGGCTTATGGCAGCCATTTACTGCACTTCTTGGCGATGCTCCTAGTATGTTTATTAACAAATACCATAGCAATTTGACTTTTTCTTTTTTAGCTTATCCAATTTTATCAACCTATGTTGAATCAACCATAAAAAATCTATGATTTTTTGCGGTTTTGAGAGTTTGATGGCATCCTTTGGTCCTCACTCTGCCTTGCTTGTTGTTCATGTTCATGTTATAATCATATTTTTATGGGTACCTTTTAGTCATCTGCTGTAACTCGTGTGTCTTATGGAGAATTGTCAACATGTTGGCAGCATTTCCATATTTGACAAATTCATAATATTGTATGGTTTTGTTGTTAATTTTGTTGAATTTCATGAATGATATTCTTTTGGACTTTTTTAATAGCTATTGTGTGTGCATTGGTGGAAAAACTATTGTTCAAACTCAAGGAAATGAAACATTAAGGGGATTCAAGTTATTATTCACCGTCTAATATCCATAGGAGTTCATTAAGATGTATTCTCTCAAATTGATGCTAAATTTAGGGCCTTTTTTTACTTGAAAATTCATAGAATTGGGAAGAGGAATAGGATAAGATTCTAGTTGCTTGTACAAATGCTTGATTGGAATGCTGTTTCTAAACTAAATTTACAATTTATGCGCTTTAAAATTGTTTCTTGCTTGGTGATTCACCAAATTCTTTTCTACTCTTTACTCTTGCTCTAAGTATTTCTTATTCAATTCTTGATTCTTTTGTGCTTTGCCTTATTGTGTTTACCAGGTGTTGATGTGAAGAAGAATGTAATTGTCACTATTTCTTCAGACAAAGGTCTATGTGGAGGAATTAACTCCACATCAGTGAAGATAAGCAAGGCTATTCACAAGTTGACTTCTGGTAGATTTTATTTATAACTGAACTTCAAATTTTAAGCAATAAGGCTTGGATTTTTGAAAAAGTTCAAATATATTTTACACTGCCACAGGTCCTGAGAAAGAAACAAAATATGTCATCTTGGGAGAAAAGGCAAAGGTTCAGTTGATTCGTGACTCAAAAAAGAACATTGAACTATCTATCACTGAGTTGCAGAAGAATCCTCTGAATTATACCCAGGTCATTGATTTTTATTCTTTTTCCTCCTAGGATTCTTTTATGTGGTTCAGAAAACACATGTATTATATGCCTGGAAAGTTCATAAGTGGGCTTGCTTCCAGAATATATTTTGGAGATTCTTGTCTTTATACTTTTCTCTCTCTTATTTACATTTGAAAATTGTTGCTCTTTCAGGTCTCTGTCCTGGCGGATGACATTTTAAAGAATGTGGAATATGATGCCTTGAGGATTGTTTTCAACAAGTTCCATTCAGTCGTTTCATTCATTCCAACCATGTCAACTGTGTTGTCCCCTGAGGTTATTCAGAATGCTCCACGTGATAATTTGTTCTTATTTTGATATATATACATATGTTTAGTGGGTGGTTGATGTAAGTTATTTTTATTTTCATTGTTTACGGTTGATTTAGGTTGTGGAAAGAGAGGCTGAATCTGGCGGAAGCCTTGGAGATCTCGACTCCTACGAGATTGAAGGTGGTGAAACAAAGGGTGAAATACTTCAAAATCTTGCAGAGTTCCAGTTTTCTTGTGTACGCCTTGCTAAACTCTTGCTATTTCTATTTGGGTGTTTGGGAATGAGTCTATCATTTTGGAGACTATTACCATATAAATGAGGCTTAGGCCATATAATACTAGCTGGAGCTGCATTGCCCTTGTTTGACCTACATCCAAGGTAGAAGACATGTTCTTCCTCTGATTGCATTTTTTGTGGTGCATTGCGGACACAAGGAATTGGTCTATTATTGAAAAGGGTTCTTAGGTTATGATAGGATTTGGGGTAACCTGTTGGTCATTGATGGTTGCCAATTTGCTTATCCTTCACATTTGTTTTGGTGGATTTTATTGTAGTCTGATATGTTTCTAAGACAAAACAGCTAATAACTTGAGGTGCTTATCATGTCATGATAGATTGATAGTTTTTGGGATCTATCTTAAATATCTTTCATACTTCATCAGGTCATGTTCAATGCTGTATTGGAGAATGCTTGCAGTGAGCAAGGAGCACGGATGTCTGCTATGGACAGCTCAAGCAGAAATGCTGGAGATATGCTTGATCGCTTGACACTTACTTATAACAGGTCTCTCCCTCATTCTCTCTCTTTACAGATAAGCAATACTTGTAAACTGGATGTTTTGCTTTCATCTTGCATGGATTTTCAAAACAAACTTGGTTGATTGTAATGGTATAAAAAATTGGACTTGGAATTTTGGTAGAAGTTAGTCACTTGGTCAATCATAATGAACCTGTAGCTAATCAACTGTTTTTTCTTGTATTTTTTTCTTTATAATTGATTTTTTTAATAATTTTGTTACATGATGTCGTAACAGAACTCGCCAAGCATCCATCACCACAGAGTTGATTGAGATTATATCGGGAGCATCAGCACTGGAGGGTTAATTGAAGAAATATTGTGGGTAGACTACTCGACAGTGACGACATAATTATCTTGGCAAAGGCTGTTTTGGAACTCTGCAGCTACCTTTTTTAAGGACATTTTGTTGAGCTACTCCAATAATTTCCCCAGCATTGTACTTTTTTTCCCTGGGAATTGAAAATCATATATGTGATCATCGCCAGTGTTTCTTTGGTTCATTTGTTTTTCATCTGTCTTCAAATTGAATTTCAAATGACTGGTTTGCAACTTGGGAATTCTTGTAAATTGTCTTTTTGTCCATTCCTAGTATGATGTTCCTTAATTACGAGGGCATGAACAGAGAACGTTCATGGATGAAGTTCAATTAAGTTGGACAGGCTTTAATGGATGCTTAAATAAAATACTGTGAATCTGGATTAAAACCTTAAATTAAATTACTTCTGACTATTTCAACGAAAAATAGAAAAGAAGGAAAATTAGTTTGATTGGGAACCAAGAAATAAGATGCTCCTTCAGCAACAAGGATTAGGATGAGATCCCCCTAACCAATTAGATACAGCCACGGTTGGAAGGTTCATAACAAGCCTTGTGCCATCCAGCAAAACTATTCAAAGATTTGGAAAAATTCTTCGGGTAAATATTTTGTCCGTTGAGGCGTCCAGAAAAGCAGATAGCAAACACTGACCTCGGAATTAAAGTCCAATCTACGCCAATCGGAAACCCCAGAGCATTATCAATGGCGAGCAAGGTAAACTGCTTTGTAAACGTTTACGAGACCAACACCATTGCCGCCGCCCACCCATCAACTTGTAATATCGAATTTCGCATTCTTTATAGATACCAACTCAAACTCCCATCAAACGAAGGAACAGTTATTGTGATCGAAGATTTTGTGCTTCCAGAAATACGTTCATCCTTCAGAGTTCCGATCGTGTTTCCTCTCTCCATGTGGAGTGAACTTTATTTACCGGACGTCCTCAACAGGTTGAATCTTGATCCTTATGTGATTAGTTTCTTGAAGCCCAAATTTACAGAGTCTGCTGTTTCAATGGCCAACCGTAATGGGAATAATGGGTTCACGATGGTACTCGAATTGGGAATTTTGAAGGCTGAGCATCTGAGTAAAGATGAAGTTGATAGAATTGCAGGCGAGTTCGACAACATATAATCAAGTCCCAAAATCTGTACTAAGTAATCATGATTGGTCAATATAGCAATATAACTTCTTTTTCTGTCTCAGACATTCTGTCGAGCACCTTCCTTGTACGCATATTTAGCAGCGAGATATATGATCAGCATTGACTGTTTAAAACAGATTTTCCAGTGGGGAAATTTTCTTTACTGTGAACTTACAGTCTTCGTTTAAATTTCTTGACGGTTAGTTGTCTTCTGACTCGTTGAAACAATTAGATAATGCCAGATTGAAATAATAAATTTAACTTAATTTGACTGTTGAAAAATAACTGCAGTAAGCAGTAAATTATAAAATTGTTTTTTATGCATAATTGTATGTAATAATACAATATATGTATTTGTAAAATTTTTCATATTTAAATTAATTTATTTTAGCAAACCATCTTATGGCTCAGCGGTTAAGTGTACAGTATAAATCCCTTCCCCAATATACTCGGGGAAAAAAACTAATTAATTTACAAAAATTAAAAAAAAAAGTTTTATACAAAGGAAATTTTGATAGTATTTATTAAAAATATTCAATGATTTTTAATTAACACCGATTTATATTTTTCATTTGAATTTAAACATTTTGTTTATCTTAAATGATAAAAATAACTAATTTTTATTTAAATAAATTATTAAAATCCTTATAAATAATAATAATAGAATTTTTTATTTATTACTGTTCTTTTTTCCATTTAAAATAAAATATTTTTTTCTATTTAATTAAATTAGGTGAAACAAATATTTGGATTTAAATAAGTTAGAACTTTCTCATTTTTCATTTATTATTTTTATAAAATAAACTCACCAACCACTGGCAGGTAAAAAATCAACCACCAAACCACAACTCGAGCGAGTAAAAGGATCTGAGAACAGAAAGAAGAAAGTGCAAGTAGAGAACCAAATAATTAAACTTTCTCCCGATCAAAACTCAACAAATCCTAAACTACAACTGTAAGCGCTTTCTTTTTTTTATGCACGCATGATATGCAATGTAATTGTTGGATCCCCTTAAGGTCAATTTGCCTGTTTGGTTCAGCAGAAATCGTGGGAGAATGAAAAGGAATTTTTCATTTTGATGTATCTGCTTTGTTGGCTATAAAGTAACGTGCTTTGCTTTGTATTCATGCATTTTCTTGCGTTTTCTCACCCACCAAACAGTGGCTATGTCTTATTGTTAGTGATTGCGACATGCTTGTAGATCTATATCTCTTTTAGCTTTTGTGAGTTACTAAAGAATAGTGAGTTTACTTAAATTGATTTATCTCATGAATATCTTGTACCTTCCTAATTTCATTGTGGCTTATATGCATTTTCGTTGAGTTTTTATATTCCCTTTATATGTTGCCCATTTTCTTAGTTAACTGTTTATAAGGAATGGCTTATTCTGTTCATGTCAATTTAGCTTCTGGTTTACTGTAGAGAATTTGCTGCACTGGTGAAATATAACAGTCTTATCAGTTTTAAGGGTTCATTTATTTATTTGTGTTTTTGATTTGTTGGCAACAGATTGTTTGATGGAAGGATTGGTGCATTCACGAATCAGCCCAATTCATCCTACTTGTAGACAAGATTGGTCTCGCTTTATTCCAGTATTTTCCCTGCATTTGAAGAGGAATATGACTGGAGGTCGAATTGGGTTTATGAAACATCCTCAATCACTCAATTCAGTTACTGCTTCTATTCAACCTTTAGAAGCCTCCTCATTGAGCCGCTTCGACAATGCAGTGCCCTCCAAAGGTTATAATCACTTATTAAGGAAAATACTTGCCAAGATTAGCCAGAACTACCTTAATTCGTATCCCACATTGTTTTTAAGCTTTTTCCTTAAAACCTCACCAACTTTACATTTTAACACTGATATTTTATGTTAATCAACAGAGGTTCTTGAGCTTTGGAGAAGTGCTGATGCAGTATGCTTTGATGTGGATAGTACAGTATGCCTAGATGAGGGGATTGATGAACTTGCAGAGTTTTGTGGAGCTGGAAAGGTCGTTGCTGAATGGACTGCTAAGTCAGTTGTCCTTATCATTTATTGAAATTTGAAAACTACTTTATTTCTCAATATTATATCTGATCTTTGTGTTGCATTTTGCCAGAGCAATGGGCGGCTCTGTTCCTTTTGAGGAGGCCTTGGCAGCCAGACTATCCTTGTTCAAACCTTCTCTGTCTCAGGTCCGTGATTTTCTTGAGAAGAGGCCCCCAAAGTACGGTAATTCCTTAAATGGTTGGTAACATAGTTTGTTTCTTTTTTTTGGCATTTTTGAGTTTTTGAAGGTTGCTTACTGTTTACAATCCAACTTGTTTGGCATTTCACTTCAATATGAAAGTTTGCTATTGTGTGGAAATTTTTTATCACCGTCATCAAAACACCAAGCATTCACAACTGGAGGATACTATTATGGAGGTTAACAAAAACATAACTAAAACACAGATCAAATCCCATAGACATTGTTAGAGTCGCTGATTCTCTTCATGCATCTTTTTCTATCTATTTTATTGTCCAGTGAAAAAGAGTTTGCTTTGAGTAAATGCATGCCTCACTTCTTGGAATATGGTCTCTTTGTAAATAAAGTAGTTGTTAAGTTACACTGTCTAAATCCTAAATTAGTTGGGGTAAGCCACATAAATAATTTTCCTCCATTCTATCCTCTTTAGGTTGATGTTGTGCATGAGATATTTAAAGCTCAAAACTTCAATCTAGTCATTTTCCACCAATCCCTTCTCCTTTTTGTCATCTCTTTCTTATGATTTCAGTTCAAGCCATTTTTTGATAGCTTTATGTAGTTAAAATTGAAAATTTTCAATTTGGTTGTAATATGAGTTATGTACATGAGAATTAATGAGAACATACTGGGTATTTTCATTGCACATGACCAAAACTATCATCTTTCTAAGACCAGTTTTGAGTTTCGCGGTACTTCAAAGATGAGGTATAATTATAATTTGTTCTTGCTCAGTTGAGAGTGAGGTGGTTTATGAAAAAAACATCTCATCTTTGGATACTTCAAAATTTGAATTCTCGGTGTATGGGAAGGGCACATCTTACTTTTTTTTGTTAATTAGACTTCTTGACACTAGCAAAGTTATTCACATTAGTTACTAATTTGGATTGAATTGCTAGAATAAAATCATATTAGAAAGACTGTAAAATCTTGATGAGTTATTTTGTCCTAATCTCTAGCTATTCT